>PVHT020000100.1:10331-62682 GCA_004024745.2 Catagonus wagneri | reverse complement strand
TTCCCAGGCTAGGGGTCTAATCGGAGCTGTGGCCACTGGCCTGCGCCGCAGCCACAGCAACGCAGGATCCGAGCCGCGTCTGCAACCTACACCACAGCTCACGGCAACGCCGGATCGTTAACCCACTGAGCAAGGGCAGGGATCGAACCCGCAACCTCATGGTTCCTAGTCGGATTCGTTAACCACTGCGCCACGACTGGAACTCCTGTTTTATTTATTTTTAATTAAAAAAGGGTTAGGAGTTCCTGTTGTGGCTCAGCAGGTTAAGAACCCAGCTAGTATCCATGAGGATGCAGGTTCGATCCCTGGCCTTGCTCACGGGGTTAATAAGAATGGGTGTTTGTGCAAGCTGTGCCGTAGGATGCAGATGCAGCTCGGATCTGGTATTGCTGTGGTGTAGGCTGGCAGCTGCAGTTCCAATTCAGCACCTAGCCTGGGCACTTCATATGCCGCAGGTGCAGCCCTAAAAAAAAAAAGACAAAAGGTTTTCATGACTGTGCCTGCAGCATGCAAGAGTTCCCAGGCCAGGGATCGAACCCACACCACAGCGGTGACAACCCTGGATCCTCAACCCACTGAGCTACCAGGGAACTCCTATCCATTTTAAAGGTGACAAAACTGAGGCTTGGGGCTCTCAGCTGAGTTGCCCAGAGTTACAGGGCCAGAGAGTGGCAGGGCTGGAGTTGAGACTCATGCTGGGCTCTGTCTCAAGCTGACTCAGGCTGCTGGTACCTACTGCCCCCCACCAGGGGGGAGGTGGCTGGGATCCCGAGTCCAGTCCCACACTCTTTTAGACCCTGGACGGGAGAGCAGGGTGGGAGGAGCAATCTGTTCTCAGTAGGATGGTCACAGCTGTCCCCTAATGTGTCTGGGGCTCTTCCACATGCCGGGGACCTAGGACACAGGAGGCCAAGGACAAGTCTGTGCGGGAGCCCCTTGCAGACTGGGAGTGGGCCACTTGGGACAGGTTCCGCCTCCTGTAAAGGGCCCACACGAGGTCCCAGAGCTTTTCAGTCTGGCTTATTGAGCTGGGTCCAGATGCCACCACAGCCCATGGGTGCTCCAGACACAAGAGCCAGCCTGATGTGCCCAGGGTGGGGTCCACAGAGCTTTTCAGCTGGCCTCTGTTTCTAGACACTGACCCTACTCCACTCCACCCCCTGCAGTTGGTTTCTTTCACTTTGGTCCCCATGCTCCCTGAGAGGGCAGGTGGCGTGGTCCCCGTTTTAAGTCACTTGTCCCAGATGTTGTGCACACTTGGACAGAGCCGGGACCAGCTCCAGCCCTTGCTCCTGCAGAGCCAGCACTGGCCCCAGGCAGCGCTCACTCCCTTCAAGGTCAGCTCTCGGCTCTCCTCCCTGACCACATCCTAAACTTTTTAATGGCATCAGGATGGGGAAAGCCAAGCTGAGCTTTTCTGTGGTTGGGCTGCGCGGAGGGACGGGCGGGGGCAGGGCAGCCTCCTAATGCTCCCGATGTCGCCCAGAACTGATCAGGGGTTGGGGAGAGCTGAGGGGGCAGGGGCCCAGCTGCCAGCGCCTGCCTGCCGTGGCTGGCGTGGCCGGAGCAGGGCTTCTCCATGGGGAGCTGGCTCTGTTCTTTCCAGGGTAAGCCTCCTGTGTCTTTTTCTCCCTGGGGCCCCAACTGAGTCTGCCGGGTGGGGGCTGTGTCCCCCCTCTGGGGAGCAGGGGGAAGAAAAGGGGGCCTCTGAGTTCTCTTTGGCTCAGGAAGGACGCTGAGCGGTCCTTGGGGCTGGGGCCTGCCCCCGAGCAGGCTGGGACAGGGTCTCTCTTTCAGGGGTGGGTGGCTGGAGACAGCATCGCAGGGGAGATGAGGGGGCTGTGGTGGCCACAGGGGGGTGGGCCCTGCCTTAAGCAGGATGGGCTGAGAGGGGTTTCCCCAGAGACCCTATTGGCGGGGTGCTCTTAAGGGACTGACCGGAGGGTGGACCGGGCTGGGGGGCTCGTGGTGGAGAGCCAGGTTCCTTGTGGAATGCTCTAGAGACCCCACGCCTTCCTTTATGACCTCTGCATTGAGCACCTGCTGGGAGAGCGGGGGTCTCAGAGCAGAAAGCTGCTTTGGGGCTTGTGGGGCACTTGTGTATGTTGTTTTGGGGCCACGAGGACGGGAGGACGGGGTTGTGGCTAGGCTGCAGTTCAGCCCTATTCTGAGGGTGAAGAGAGGGTCCTTGTGGACCCCGCCTCCCAGGGCTTGTGTTCTGGGTATCCTGGCAGCCTGGGAGGTAGGCTGTGCAAACAGAGGAAGCGTGGAGCTCTGGGGGGTGGCAGTGCCAGTCAAGGGTGTTGGAGCTGGTCTGATGGGCAGGCAGAGTCTCCTTAGGTGACAGAGGACAATGCTGTACTTTAGGTCACGATGACTGTGTACTGCCTGGGACAGCCCTCGCTTAGGCCTGTGGTCTTAGCGTGATCCTGTATTAGTAGCATCTCCTTTTTCTCCACGGTGAATGGTTTGGGATAATGAATCATGTAGTCATCTTATTTATAGCCCTTCCTAAGCTGTCCCACTGCTCATTTGCTCACTAAAGGCTCTGACAAGTCCTGCGGCAAAGTAACCTTAACTTTGCTTAAGCCTCTGTTTCTTTTGTTTGGAGATTAAGATTTTGTGTTCATGATACCTGTTAACACCCTGTGGAACTATGTCTTCAGAACATTTAAGGAACTGACTGCTCCACAGGGACCAAGTCCTAGCGAAGGTATGCTTTTTCCCTCTGGTCTTCAGGGGCCAAGGCCTGACTTCATCATGCCCCTTGGTTCACATCATATCATCACTGTGGGTCCCTGCAAGGCCCTTCTGGCATTTTTTTATTCTTATTTATTTAGTTATACTTTTTATTTTTTGCTTTTTAGGGCCACACACAGGGCATATGGAGGTTCCCAGACTAAGGGTCTAATCGGAGCTGTAGCCGCCGGCCTCCGCCACAGCCACAGCAATGCAGGATCCGAGCTGCAGCTGCGACCTACACCACAGCTCATGGCAACGCTGGATCCTTAACCCACTGAGCAAGGCCAGGGATCGCACTCGCAACCTCATGGTTACTAGTCGGATTCGTTTCCACTGCGCCACAATGGCAACTCCCCTTCTTGTGTGTTTTTAATTGATTCCTTTTTATCCTGTTCCCTATTCCCATTCCCCTGTCCCCCGTGCGCTGGGACACCCTTGAACCCTTTCTCACCAAACATCACATGATAAAAGCTTTCCCATTTTATCTTGGAGGATTATTTTTAAAGATTACTTAATAATCTGAAAGATTTGACCATAATTTATGCAACTGCTCCCTATTTGGGGGACACTCAGGCCCACGTTGTTTTTTTTTTCCTTCAAAATCATTTCCTTGGGAAATGGGCCAATGATGAGGTTCTGCATTTTTTTAATTTTCTTTTAAAAATATTGTAGTTTGTTCTTATAATGTGCTGTTGATTCTATTACACAAGTAACACGGGCTCCTCAAAAAAGCTAAGGGTTAACCTACAAAGTGATCCATCCGCACCTGGAGAGTTAAAATGACCCGGGGGGAGTGATGACATGGTTGGGTCTGCCTTCAGAGGCTCACTCTGGGGAGCTCCCGTTGTGGCTCAGAGGTTAACGAACCCAACTAGCATTCTTGAGGACGCGGGTTCGGTCCCTGGCCTTGCTCAGTGGGTTAAGGATCCGGCCTTGCCGTGAGCTGTGGTGTAGGTTGCAGATGCGGCTCGGATCCCGCGTTGCTGTGGCTGTGGCGAAGGCCGGTGGCTACAGCTCCGATTAGACCCCTAGCCTGGGAACCTCCATATGGCTGCGGGTGTGGCCCTAAAAAGCAAAAAAAAAAAAGATTTTTATTACTATTATTATTTTCTCTTGGAGAATTAGTTGTTAAGTCTTTCCCAGAGCACCACTGGCTGGAATATAGGTGCAGAGAGACCACTCTGGAGGGGAGTGGCGGCTCTAGAGGACTGCCAGGGTGGCCCAGGGTGGAGGGGACAGCGAGGCCCCGGTCCTGGCACAGGAGCTGGGAGCCTTGAGAGGAGGGAGGATGGCCAGGCTGGGCCCCACTGCAGGGCAGCGAGGAGGCCCGGCATCCCCGCGGGAGCAGCTCTCACATAGGGAGAGTGGGAAGCTGAGGGTCACAGGGGACCGGGAAGCAGAGTCTAGTCAGGATACGGAACCACTTCCTTCGAGAGGAGGTGAGGGAGCGAGCTGTGGGACTTCGGGGCAGAGGTTCTGGGAGGTGCTCCCACCTCCATTCACAGCCCCCTCCCCGCCCCAGATCCCCGGGGACCTTGGTCCTCCGTGCCAGGCAGGAGACCAGCCGAGTTGTAGCTGCGGTCCTGTTGTTCCCCCGACCCCTTTGCTGGCCCGCGTTTGACACTGGATGCTCAGCGAATGTGGGCCCCGGTGGCTGAGACTCGGCAGGTATGACACATACCTGTCCTCGGTTCCCTGGGCAGGGCCGGGCTGAGGTCCCTGTGGAAGCAGCAGAGGATGCAGGATGCATTCCAGCCTGGACGCCCGCCCCCGCGAGCCCCCCACCCCACTTGGCCCAGGCCACCAGCTGCTCCCTCTCCCCACCACCTCTTTTAGCCCTTTCCTCAAAGTTCTGCTTTGAAGTTGAAACCAGCAGTCAGTCCCCCTGTGCCTCGTGTCTGGGGAAGGACCAGCTGCTGCTGTGAGGCTTAACCCTGTCGCTGCCCTTTGGTTTCTTGGGGCCACCGCTGGCCCGTGTGAGAACTAGGGGGGTGGGGAGGCCCAGGCTCTCCGCGTCAGGGAGCTTCCAGAGCCTGCCCCTGAGGCTTAGCTGCCAGCCCGTTCTCATAGCTGACGACACGCCAGCTCCTCTGGGAGAAGGGCTGGGGCTCGCAGGACATCAGTGCCAGGACCCTAACCAGCTCTGACCTAGCCCTTTGTTGTCCCGTGGGGAAACCCAGGCCCAGGTACGAGGAGGCGCTTGGCCGGGCCTAGCCAGTGTGTCACTAAGGCTCCCGGAGGGAAGGGGGCTCTGTGGGTTGCCACGCCTTCCTGGGCTCAGGCGCTGAAAGCTGCCCAGCGTGTGAGTGGGGGCTCTGATGAAACTTTGTGCCTGTGAGTCTGGGGCACCAAAGACGAAAAACGAGGTAGGACACCCCAGCGTGGTTGCCAGGCTCCTGACCTGGATTTTAGCAGCTGTTGAAACAACTGGTCCCTGGGCTCGTGACCCCTGGAGGGGGCGGGAGTGGGGGAGAAAGGAGATTACCTGAGGGTCTGCCTGGGCCGTGACAGCTGGAAGGAGGACAGCTGGGTGGGCGGCTTCTTGCTGAGAATAGCCAGGCTGGGTCCCCTTGGACCTGGGATCCTTCTCTGGGCTCTAGGCAGAAAGGATAGGTAGGGACAAGCTCTTACCTGGGCCACAGCCATTCAGCAAGCAGCCATCACAGAGCCTCCTGGCCCAGGGAAAGGTTCTGGAAGCGGATGGGGGAAGGGCACTGATGCCTGCCAGGCACCTGCTAAACCTGCCCTTCGAGGGAGCCATCAAGAGGGAGGCTCTGAGCCAGACCGGCTGGGCCCGACTCCTGCCTGGGGAACTTCGGGCAGGTAGCCTCGGTTTTCTAATCTGCCGGATAAGATTATAATGTATAGGAGTTCCCTTCGTGGCACAGCAGAAACGAATCTGACTGGGAACCAAGAGGTTTGCAGGTTCGATCCCTGGCCTCGCTCAGCGGGTTAAGGATCCGGCGTTGCTGTGAGCTGTGGTGTTGGTTGCAGACAGGGCTCGGATCCTGTGTTGCTGTGGCTGTGCATAGGTCAGCGGCTACAGCTCCGACTGGACCCCTAGCCTGGGAACCTCCATATGCTGCAGGTGCAGCCCCAAAAAGATCAAAAAAAAAAAAAAGAGATTATAATGTATAAAGAGTACCAGCCCATTGAGGGCATACAGTCTGCACCTCAGCAATGGTGGTTGCTGTTTTAGTGATAATAACCTTGATTCCTTATTAGCAGGACCCAGGGGCTCCTCAGCAGTGTTATGAGGGACTGAGGGCTGGAGCGCCGTCTAAGTGGTGGCTTCCTCTTGCTGTGGCTGCTTTTTGGAGGAGCTTCTTTTTCTTTTTTCTTTTCGTTTTAGGGCCATACCCACGGCATATGGAAGTTCCTAGGCTAAGGGGTTGAATCGGAGCTATAGCTAGTCGGGTTTGTTACCAACAGGGAGCCACGACGGGAGCTCCCGAGAAGTTTCTTTTTTAAAGGAAGGGGTCTGCCTGATCTTATGGGATTCCTAGTCCCCTACTAGAGTGATTGCAGCAGAAGCTCCTTTGTAACAAGATTCTCCTAGTTGAGAACCGGGAACTCAGAGCTTGGCTTAGGCGCAGGGAGCAGCAGGACGAGGTCTGCGTGAGCCAACGTTACCCTTTTATGCCAATCACAAGGGACTCAGCCGCTCCCTCATTTTACTGGGGTGGGGGGTGGGGGGCAGTTACTTCCCAAGGTCACCAGAACCTGCCTGGAAGCCCTTCTACCCCCCCGGGCCTTCTGTGGGTTAAAACTTTTTCCATTCCCTTTGAGTATCAGTCATTCTCATCGCATTAAGAACAGTCAGCACTGGTTGTTCGCTTGTATGACTCAGGCACAGTCCCGAGTGCTGTGTGTTTGTCGTTGCATGGCAGCCCCATGACAGAGGGCAGGTGGGGCTCCGGGGCCTGCCCTCCCAGCCACTGTGGGATCTTTAAGGTCCTGTGCAGGATTCTTTTCTGAACAAGAAATGGAAGGGGACATCCGTGTTCAGGGAGTAAAGACCAGATTGTTCTCTGCTAGTAGGGAACTGTCAGATTTGGTCAGAGTCTGGGAAACCAGTCCAGGTGGGGGAGTCCAAGATTGGGGTGGTTGGGAGTTTCCGCTGTGTTGCAACAGGATCGGCAGCCTCTTGGGGGCCCTGGGACACAGGTTCGATCCCTGGCCTGGCACAGTGGGTTAAGGATTTGGTATTGCCACAGCTGTGGCTTAGGTCGAAACTGTGGCTTAGATCTGATCCCTGGGCTGGAAACTCCATATGCCGCGGGGTAGCCAAAAAAGAAAAAAATACATACATATAAAAAAAGATTGGGGTGGTTGTAGTTTGGGGCTTGGCACGGCAGTCTGGTTGGAGGAATGAAAGTGCCCTGCACCAAGAGCCAGAGGCCTTTGGCTGGAGCTTGGCTCAGCTGCCTCCTGATATGAGGCTCAGTTTCCTCATCAGTAAAATGGGATAACAGAATCGCTTCATAGGATTAACTGTGAGGGTCCAGTGAGCCACCGTATGGCCACCTCTTAGCTCAGAGCATTAATTAACAGGCGTGATCACTGTGGTCGCTAATCCAGCAAAGCTCCCAGGAGCCCGGATCCAGGCCCTGAGTGGTCAGTGCCCCAGAGGCGGAATCCCCCTCCTTGGCTTTGCACGTGAGCCTGGCCTTGGATTCCTGTGGCCTCCCCATCCCCCAGGCTGTCCTTCCAGCCCTGAGACGGCATCCAGCCAGGCCTGGCATCCTGGCTCCTTGGCCGTGAAATGAAAGGAGGATGCTGGTGGGAGCTGTAGCCCTGTGGCCCCTCTACTGGCTGTGCGTGGAAAGGATCAGAAACACAACAGCTCTGATGGGTCATGGCTGTGTCTGCTTGCCTGCTGTCCCAATCTGTGCTTGACAAGCCCATCAGCCTCTGGAGCAGAGCAGGAAAAGGATGGATCCTTACCTGCGTAATTCCTGCTCTGGCAGGACGCGTGGGATGTGGGCAGCCTCCAGACCTTGAGGTACAAGTCGGCAGGCTTTCCGAGCATCCATTTGCACAGGAGGCTCTGTGGGGGGCCCAGGAACCAGACACACACAAAACACATCACGCTTGAGCCTTGCCCTTTCATGAGTGACCAAGAGCAGGTTCCCCCATCCCTTGCTTTCCTGAGTCTAGGGCACATCAGAGCCCAGGCCTGGGAGGCAGGCCCCATCTGAGGGTTTGTGCTGTGTGGCCTTGGACCAGGCCCTTGCCTCTCTGAGCCTCGGGGTCATTCTTTTCACAAGGAGGGGCTGGACCAGGGGACCCAGTTCAGGCCAGACAGCCTGGAGTTCAGTCCCAGGTGTGAAGTTACGTGCTTGCTTCTGCCGCCCGTCCTCTTCACCCTCACTTTTTCTGGCCTGTGCACCCCGAGGCCTGGGCTACAGCCGGGGAGGAGGGAGGTGAGGGTAAGAGGCTGTTCTCGCTCCTTCCTTGTCCCGGGATGTCTGTGTCCAGCTGTCAAGGGATAGTTAGGAGGCTTTTGTGGGGTCCAGAGCTGTCTAGGGAAGAGGGTAGGGGACACAGAGGCCCCCATAAGATCTGAGTCCCACAGGGGGCCACGGGTGGCTTCAGATTCACAGCTGAGGGCCTGAATCCGCTGGGGTGGGGGAGTAGCAGCTTGTAACCCTCAGTCATGGGTTCCTTCTGCCTTCGATTTTGAGCCACCCTGAGCATTGCGTCTGAGGAGGCGCTGCCCTGAGCTTTTAATCCCTAGAACTTTCCAGAGGGGTTGCAGAATAGGGAGAGGCCCAAGGACTCTCAGGACCCACCCAAGCAGAATGAGAGCCCCCTGCCCCAGCCCCGCGCCCAGCCCCGCCTGCCTCAGTTTCCCCATCAGCCGGCCTGCTGGCTGCTTCCAGCGGGACTGCGCTCCCGGGGCCCCCGAGGGCCCGGCGCCCTGACCACCGCCTCTCTCCTCCTCCTCCTCCGCAGGCTCCCCGCTGCACAAGCAGGCCCCGGGCCCCCCGGCCGCCGCCGCCCCCGCCGCCCCCGAGAAGCCCGGCGCCAAGGGGGCCGAGGTGGGCGACGAGTTCCTGGGGGACTTCGTGGTGGGCGAGCGCGTGTGGGTGAACGGCGTGAAGCCGGGCGTGGTGCAGTACCTGGGCGAGACGCAGTTTGCGCCGGGCCAGTGGGCGGGCGTGGTGCTGGACGAGCCCGTGGGCAAGAACGACGGCGCCGTGGGTGGCGTGCGCTACTTCGAGTGCCCGGCGCTGCAGGGCATCTTCACGCGGCCCTCCAAGCTGACCCGGCAGCCCGCCGCGGAGGGCTCGGGCAGCGACGCCCATTCGGTCGAGTCGCTGACCGCCCAGAACCTGTCGCTGCACTCGGGCACGGCCACGCCACCGCTCACCAGCCGCGTGATCCCGCTGCGGGAGAGCGTCCTCAACAGCTCGGTCAAGACCGGCAACGAGTCGGGCTCCAACCTTTCGGACAGCGGCTCCGTGAAGCGGGGCGACAAGGACCTGCGCCTGGGAGACCGCGTGCTGGTGAGTCCCCGCCCCCACGGCTCCACCATTCGTGGGCGAGCTGGACCCCGGAGAGGGGGCGTTGGGTGGGAAGGGGGATCCACGGGTTTGGGGAGGGGTCCGGGCTGGGGTGCCCACTCCTGGTCATTACTGCAGAATGACCAGGGAGACAGGTAAAGTGGGCCCTGAAGACTGTTGCTGTGTGACCCTGGACAAGTGTCTTAACTTTTCTGGGCCTCATTCTTCCCATCTTTAAAATGGGAACTTTAATAGCTCCTCCCTTGTGTATGAATACAGGTAGTGCTCTTAGAAGGTGCCTGATGTAAATGTTAGCTGTCATTGATACCCACTGATCCAGCCCACCAGTGCGAATGTGCCAGGCCTGTACTGGAGAAGGCTGGTGACCTGAGCACTCAAGGCGTTTGGCCTGGGGTCCGGTAGTTCAGACACCTAATCAGCTATAATGCAGAGTGGTCGGGCAGCCTGGCTTACAGCCTCGCCGAGCCGTCCTTGGGGATGCCTGGGATCTGAGGGCATCTGCTGGCTGTGACCACTGCAGGGAAATGAGGCCCAGGCTGGTGCCCTGCCTGCTACTTACTGCCCAGCTGTGCGATGCCGGGTGAGTCATCTAACTGGGCCTCATCCCCATTCATTCGTCTGTCCATTCAGCAGAACAGGCATAGGTAACTCCTGTGTGACGCTTTTGTTGGGAGGATTGAGAAGCTGGTGGATGTGGGGGTGCTTCGTCGTCGCCCAGGGTTCTGACTGTGTAGTGTCACGTGGGTGTCCTTTGGGGTGGGAAATGGAGGCCCTGGGGGTTACTGACCAGCCCAGATTGGTCCTCAGGTTGGGGGAGGAGGAGGTTTTAACCCCAGTGTGATTCTGCCTGGAATTCCCCTTGCACTTGCTCCTGGCTTGGGGAGTGGGAACGGAACGTACTGGCTAGGGGACACTCAGGCTGGCATGAGGCAGACACTGCTTTAGAAGTCTCCGTCAGACCTCCTCTTATCAGGGCGCCATTTTTCTCTCTGGGGACACCCATCACCCTCTTCGGTCCTGGGCACTTTCTAGGCCCTGGGAGCCGGTGGGGGGCCCCTGGCTGCCTGGCTGGCCTGAGTCATAGCTGCTGTGTGTGTCCCCACGGCGTGGTCCTGAAGATCCATCCCAGCGGGTGGGTCTGTGCGTGGGTTTTAGGGTTGTTTCTCCAGAGGCAGTGGGGCTGGTGCAGCAGACTCTGGAGCCAGCCAGCAGTTTTGGATTTAGGTCGTGGAAGAGAAAAGACATTCCAGGGGAATTAATGGAGCAGCAGGAACTGCGACTGTGCAGAGAGGCAGGTTGAGAACCAGTGACAGAGAAGAGGGGCAGGAAGGCAGCTCCGCCTGAGGGCCATTGACCAGTGAGAGCCGATTCAGACTCACAGACAGGCCTGCCAGGGCCGAGACCGCAGGCCCTGATCACTCATTGCGGAGTTGAGCGTCGTGACGGTCAGAGAGGGTGCTCACTTCCCCAGGATCACACAGCACATCATGGGCAAGACTGGGATTGGCGCTCTGGGCTCCTGCCTGCCAGCCCCAGAACGACCCCTGCGTCCCTCACCCTGAGCGGGCCCAGCAGTCTGAGTGGGTCTTGGTCAGCTACAGTTGACAGCATGGGACAGAGCAGGCCGTCCTGGGAGGGAAGCGGTCTGGCTGATTGCTTGCTTGTGGCTCCAAGGGGTATCCCCAGGCTAAAGTCCCCAGGAGCGGACTCAGCACACGCGGTAGGAGAGCTCTGACCCCCGAAGACATCAGATGGCCAGTACGTTGCCATGGAAAGGATCCGGCGTTGCCGTGAGCTGTGGTGTAGGTCGCAGACACGGCTTGGATCCTGCGTTGCTGTGGCTGTGGCGTAGGCCAGCGGCTGCAGCTCCCATTCGACCCCTAGCCTGGGAATTTCCATATGCCCCGGGTGCGGCCCTAAAAAGACAAAGCAAAACAAAAAAATTAAAGTGTCGAGGTGCCTGGGAGGACGGATGACTGACCCCCCTTGCGCTGGGCCGGGCAGAGGACCGACCCGAGGCCTGTAGACCTACTGCAGAGCTAGCCGACCACTCCTTTGCCTGCTGCTAAGGCTCTCGGACCCCCAGTTTCCTCTTCTGTAATATTCATACCGTCTTCTTTCCCCAAATTTGCCAGCGCCCGGCCCTCCCTCACATCTTAGCTGATGACCGTTTTGTGCTTCCCCGGGAAAAACAGAGCCCTCGGGGCGCCTGTGCACCCTGCCTGCCTCCAGCCGGTTCCTTCCGGGGCGGGCTCCAGCCACCAGCCTCTCCCACCACCCCTGCAGTCAGCCTCCCTCCCCCTGCGCGTTTCCCCTTTCCCGTCTTCTTACCCACTCGCTCCAGTTTCTCCCACCCTAAAAACAAAACTCTTAGGAATTCCCGTTGTTGCTCATTGGGTTAAAAATCCGACTAGTATCCATGAGGATGGGAGTTCAATCCCTGGCCTCGCTCAGTGGGTTAAGGATCTGGCATTGCCGTGAGCTGCAGCGTAGGTCACAGACGTGGCCCAGATCTGCATTGCAGGGCCTGTGGCTTAGACCAGCAGCTGCAGCTCCAGTTCGACCGCTAGCCCGGAAACTTTCGTACGCATCAGGTGTGGCCCCAAAAAGAAAAACAAAACCAAAAAACCCTCCCCTGACCCTGTTTCTTCCTCAAGCTATTTTCCCATTTCCCTGTCTTCCCTTTAGCTAAACCCATGGAAAGGCCTATCTGTGGCCGTGGTCTCCACTCCCGCCCTCTCCCATCACCATCCATTCCCATAACCCTAGAAAGACCAAAAAAAGGAAAAATGCTAGGAATGCATTCTCTTAAAGTTCTGGAGGGTAAAGATCGGAAATCCGAGGTGCCGGCAGGGCCATGCTCTCTCTGGAGGGTCAGGGGAGAATCCGGTCTGAGCTTCTCTCCTAGGTCCTGGTGTTGCTCGCGCTCCTTTGCTTTCCGGCTGTAGGTGCATTGCCCGAATCTCTGCCTCCGTCTTTCCGTGGCCTGCCTTCTTCCTTCCGTCTGCGTCTCTTCTCTTACAGGACAGCGGTCATATTAGATCAGGGACTGCTTTACTTGATCATATTGATAAGACTATTTTTATTTTGTAATTGATCAATGAATTAATTAGGCTTCGACCAGGGCATGCGGAAGTTCCCGTACTAGGGATCAAATCTGTGCCACTGCAATGACAACACCGCTGTGGCCACCAAGAAACTCCAAGACTTTTTTTTTTTTTGTTGTCTCTTTAGGGCCCCTGCCGGCATGTGGGGGTTCCCAGGCTAGGGAATCAGAGCTGTGGCTGCTGGCCTACACCACGGCCGCAGCAACGCGGGAGCCAAGCCTCATCTGCGACCTGAAAAAAAAAATTGGGCTGAAAAAGGATTAAATGAATATTTCTATCTTAAAAACTGAGCCCTTTTGCAGCTCTCGCTGTGGTGCACTGAGATTGGTGGCTTCTTTGGAGCAGTGGGGTGCAGGTTCGATCCCTGGCCCAGCCTAGCGGGTTAAGGGTCCAGCATTCCTGCAGCTTACAGTATAGGTTGCAACTGCAGCTTGGATCTGATCCCTGGCCTGGAAACTCCTTATGCTGCGGGGCAGCCAAAAAACCAACAATAACAACAACAAAACTGAGCTCCTTTAATTGGGCCCTGGATGCCTGGCTGCCAAGCCTGCACCCTCCAGGGCACAGAAGCTTCTCTGGGGAAGGTGGCTGGTCCTCTGAGAAATAAGAGAAGGTAATACAAGCGTGGAATCTGAACAGAATGCCGCGGAATATGAATATGGATATTCAGTGAATAAAAAAGCTCTTTTTGGAAAATGAAAAATCTGATAACAGATTTAAGGAACTCCACAGAAGTCTTAGATAAATTTAAGGAAACCTCCCAGAAAGTGGAGCCAGAAGACAGATGGAAAATAAGAGGGAGAAATAACGATCAGAGGAAAAGGAGGGTGGAAGTCAAATAAGCAATCCAAGGAAATCCTCAAGGCCTGAAGGGGGTTTCTTAGTTGGAAGGGCCCATGGGAGCCCCAGAAAATGGACGGAAAGAGTCGCCCGCTCCCTGTGCTTTTCTTTGTGAAACTGTACAAAGGACAGAGAGGCAGTCCTGCAGGTTTCCGGAGTGAGAAGACGGACCCCCAGGAAGGATTGGGACTCAGAATGGCTTTGAACTTGTCAGCAGCAACCCTGGACGCTAGAACAGGCAGACAGAGGCTTTGGAATTCTGAAGGAAGAGACCCCACCAGAACTCTCGTTCAAGAGTGAGGGTCGCAAGAGAACTGGGTTCTTAGCCCACTGAGCCACAATGGGAACTCCCTTTTTTTTTTTTTTTTTTTTTGTGCCATGCCCGTGGCATACAGAAGTTCCCGGCCAGGGATTGAACCTGTGCCGTAGCAGCAGCCTGAACCACTGCAGTGATAGTGCCGGATCCTACTGCTCCACGAGGGAACTTCCAGCAAGGGTGAACCTTGAAAATACTGCTGCAGGAAAGAAGCCAGACGCAGAAGGCCACATAGTGTAGGATTCCATTTATAGGAAATGCCCAGAATAACAAAGCTATAGAGACAGAAAGTAGATCCATGGGGCCAGGAGCTGGGGAGAGGGGGTGGGCGGTGACTGTTCTTGGGTTCAGGGTTTTGGGGGGAGGGGATGACGGATGCGTTCTGCAGTGAGATAGCGGTGGTGGTTGTAAATGTACAAAAGCCACTGAATATATACTTTAAAATGGTTAAAGAAGTTCCCGTCGTGGCTCAGTGATAATGAACCCGACTGGCATCCATGAGGGACCCGGGTTTAATCCCTGGCCTCACTCAGTGGGTTAAGGATCTGGTGTTACCGTAAGCTGCGGTGTACGTCTCAGATTTGGCTCGGATCCTGCATTGCTGTGGCTGTGACATTGGCTGGTGGCTGTAGCTCCTGTTGGACCCCTGGCCTGGGAACTTCTGTATGCTCTGGGTGTGGTCCTAAAAAGACCAAAAAAAAAAAAAAAAGTTAAAGGGGTAAATTTTACCTCATGTGCATTTTACCTCGATTAAAAGAGAAAGAGTAGTGAGAGTTCCCGTTGTGGCTCAGTGGTTAACGAATCCAACTAGGAACCATGAGGCTGTGGGTTCGATCCCTGGCCTTGCTCAGTGGGTTAAGGATCCGGCGTTGCTGTGAGCTGTGGTGTAGGTCGCAGACGCGGCTCAGATCCCGCGTTGCTGTGGCTGTGGTGTAGGCCGGCGGCTGCAGCTGTGATTGGACCCCTGGCCTGGAAACATCTGTATGCGTACGGCCCTAAAAAGACAAAAAAAGAAGCAAACCAAAAACTTTATCTTAAAAGTGCTTCTGGGGAGAGGTGGAGAAACTTCCAGAGCTTTTCAAGACTTTGAAAGTATTGACTGTATACGCATACATTTGACTGTATATATGTATGCATATAGTATCTATATATCTATATCTATATATCTATATATCTAGATATATATAGGCCACGCCCATGGCTTGTGGAAATTCCTGCACCAGGAATTGAACCTGCGCCATAACCGAGACCCGATCCACAGCAGTGACAACCCTGCATCCTTAACCCGCTGTGCCACCAGGGGAATTCCCTATATATCTGTAATTAAAAGTTTTTTAAACCATTTTTACAATAATATTCCCGATTATTGGCCTGTGAGGTTTTTTTTGTTTTGTTTTGGTGAAATGCACATAACACTTACCTTCTTAACCGTTTTTTGAGTGGACAATTCACTAATACTAAGTATATTCACATCACTGTGCATATGTGCAAAACAGGTCTTTTTCTGTTTTTTGCTTTTTAGGGCTGCACCTGCAGCATATGGAGGTTCCCAGGTTAGGGGCTGAATTCGGAGCTACAGCTGCCGGCCTACACCACAGCCACAGCAACGCCAGGTCTGAGCCGTGTCTGTGACCCACACCACTCATGGCAACGCTGGATCTTTCACCTGCTGAGCAAGGCCAGGGATGGAACCCGCAACCTCATAGTTCCTAGTGGGATTCGTTAAACGCTGTACCACGACGGGAACTCCCAAAACAGATCTTTTTCATCTTGTAAAACTGAAGTTCTCTTCCCACTAAACAACAACTCCCTTTTTCTCCTCCTGCCCGGCTCCTGAAAATCCCCATTCAAACATTTAGCTTTTAATAGCATTTATTAAGACATTGCACATACAAGACTTAATTCTCACAAAAGCCCTTTGGACAGATGAAGATGCTGAGGCTCAGAGAGGTTGAGTAACTCGCCCAGGTTCACACAGCTTTTAAGTGGCAGGGTTTGAATGCAGGTCCTGTGTTGCACGCTGGGAAGCCCTGGTTATACCTCCCCTCCCAGCTGTCCTCGGCCTTCCCCCGCCGTCTCCCCTCGCCTCTGCACACCGGCAGGGAGAGGAGGGACGAGCCTGGGCACCTGCGTGCCTGTGCCATCTCTGCCATTCCTGCCGCATCCTCTGGACCCGAGTCTCTCCATGTGCCAACAGGTTGGCGGGACAAAGACTGGCGTGGTGCGGTACGTGGGGGAGACAGACTTCGCCAAGGGCGAGTGGTGTGGCGTAGAGCTGGACGAGCCCCTTGGGAAGAACGACGGGGCAGTGGCGGGCACCAGGTATGGCGGGCTTCCCCTGGGGAGGGAGGAAGGCGGTCCTCCGGGAATGGGTGCAGGGGACAGCGTGGGGACGTCTGAGCACCTGGGTGGCTGTGCCAGACACCGCAGTATAGATGGTGCTCCCTGCATTCTGTCGTAGCAGCTCATAGACACAAGCGGTGGAAATATCACTCCCATTTTACAGATGAGAGAGCTGAGGCCAAAGAGGTCAGTGCTCAAGGTCACACAGAAAGTCATGGGCAAGCACTAGGAGAGTCGTCTATCCCTGTTTCCTTTCCCTGCCGCCCTGGCTGCGCGAGGTGGGAGCACCAAAAAAGGAGAGGCAGGGGTCCCTGCCTTCTGGGGGTTCCCCCGACACAGGAGATAATCACACGGTGCCTGGTGTTACAGTTAGGGTCACAGCTGTGTCCCAGGCCTCTGAATAAAAGGAATTGACTGCCAGGAATGCTGGGTTGCTAGGGTCTGAGGCTTCGCCTGGACTCGTGGGTAGGGGGTGTCGAGATGGGATGGGTGAGCAGCGTCAGGGGCGGGGCTGAGGCGAGGTAACATGTGAGCTTGCATTGACTGTCCCTGGGCTTGATTCTGTGGTCCAGGTGAGTCTGTGACAGCTCTGAGACGGAAGGCCCTCTAGGCTGGGGTCAGCCTGAGCAAAGACCTGAACGTGGGAAGAGGCAGGGTGGGGCGGCAGTTTCAAGGTGAGTCAGAAACTGGATAGGACTGGGTCCCCTGGCCCCCTGGGCATCCATGGCCAGAGAAGTTTTGAAGAGCAGATGATCCAGAGTTTCCATGACAACACTTCCCTTCCTGTTTTTAAGATGGATGTTTCTCTCAGCTTACTCTTGCTTTATGAATTCAGAGGCAGGTTAGACAGCATCTCCTCCCTACCTCTAAAGTGTCTCCTTCAGGCTTTTGTTTCTCCATTCAGGGAGCTCCCCGGGCAGAGGGCCTGGGGCCTGGGGATGGTCCAGAGGCAGCCATGAGAGCAGGGCTGCAGATACGGCTGGGGCCATGACTGGTGTGTGGGAGCCAAGCTTAATGGGCTTTGGAGTCCACTGGGTCCAGTCTCCGCTTCACCATCTAATAAGCTGTGTGACTGTAGGCAGGTTACTTAAACTCTCTGAGCCTGAGTTGCCTCATCTGTGAAATATAGCATGGTTGGACGGTTGAAATGAGCATTTATGTAAAGGGGCTGGGCACAGAGCAGCTGCTCAGTGATTGTTTTACAACCACCCCCACCCTCCCAGAATATGCTCAGCGGTTATTCATGGCCATGAAGAATGTCAGGCCCCACTGACCTCTTTTCCCTTTCTGGGAGTCCTGTCTGCTGGTCTTAGGGTGTAGGTGATGGGTCCCCAAGCAGGAGCCTCTCTCTGTGCTGGGCTCTGAAGAGATGGAGGAGGCAGGGGAGGCTCCAGCCCATTGGGGGCGTGGCAGCATCTTGGGTCTCTCCTGCCTCCCAGGTACTTCCAG
The DNA here is from genome assembly GCA_004024745.2 of Catagonus wagneri. Lineage (NCBI taxonomy): Eukaryota > Metazoa > Chordata > Mammalia > Artiodactyla > Tayassuidae > Catagonus > Catagonus wagneri. Next base: position 45,355 of record PVHT020000100.1, on the reverse strand, counting down.
TGCCCACCCAAGTTTGGTCTCTTCGCACCCATCCACAAGGTAATCCGCATCGGCTTCCCGTCCACCAGCCCGGCCAAGGCCAAGAAGACCAAGCGCATGGCCATGGGTGTCTCAGCGCTGACCCACAGTCCCAGCAGTTCCTCCATCAGCTCTGTCAGCTCCGTGGCCTCCTCCGTGGGGGGCCGGCCCAGCCGCAGTGGCCTGGTGAGGCTGGGGCTAGGAGGGGTCCCCTGGTGTGTGTAGGGGTTGGGGTGGGGACAGAAGGATCCAGATGTCCCCTGACTTGCTCTGATTCCAGGCATCCATCAGTTTGGAGTTCCTGAACAAAGAGGAAAGTCTGGGTTGTTTTAAATAGGAAAATCGATCCATTTACCTTTGTTGTTGCTTTTGTATATATTTTTCTGTTACGGTAGCCTAAGCCCTTCCCTGGGGGTTAGAGGGTGCTACAGATGCAGGGCAGACAGTACAGGTGCCGCAGGTCGTGTAGAGGTGCCGGATAGGCCGTTCCCAAAGCCTGGTGCAGCCAGCCACCTTTGGTGAGGGGAGAAGATGAGGTTACCCTTCCAGCAGAGCTCAGGCTAGATGAGACGGTCCTCCTAGTCCAGGAGAAGGTAGCCCAGGTGAGGGAGCCCACCTTGAGGCTGTGACTCTCCTTGAGGCGTGGGGGCGGGGTGTTTCCCTGAATCTCAAACATCACGATTCCCTCCACTTACCACGATTCCCTCCACCTAAGTAGGCAGAGTGTCTAGGGCCCTGAGACGGGGAGGAGCAGGACCCCAGGAGTCAAGGCACGTAGGCTCTCCCTCCCGCGCTGGGGAGCCGTGACCTGTCTGGATGCTGCTCCACATCCCTGAGTCCTGCCTGCACCCGCGCCTTCCTGCAGCTCACGGAGACCTCCTCGCGCTATGCCCGCAAGATCTCAGGCACGACCGCCTTGCAAGAGGCGCTGAAGGAGAAGCAGCAGCACATCGAGCAGTTGCTGGCTGAACGGGACCTGGAGCGGGCCGAGGTGGCCAAGGCCACGAGCCACATCTGCGAGGTGGAGAAGGAGATCGCCCTGCTCAAGGCGCAGCATGAGCAGGTGGGTGGGCCAGCGGGGCCGAGGGGCACCCAGAGGGCACCGGCTGCCTGCTCGGTCTTGTCCGTCCCTCACGCTCGGAGAGGACAGCTTGGGGTGTGCAGAGAATACTAAGATGCACGTGACCAACACCCCTCGTCCTCCTGGCGAATTTCCTTCCAGTGGTAGGTACACATTCGTCCAGGACCTAGACACAGACCTGCGTACCTGCTTTTTTTTTTCTTCTTTTTTCTTTTTTAGGGCTGTACCTGTGGCACATGGACGTTCCCAGGCTAGGGGTCAAATCGGCCTATACCACAGCCACAGCCACGCAAGATCCAAGCTGTGTCTACCACCTGCACCACAGCTCATGGCATTGCTGGATCCCCAACCCACTGAGCGAGGCCAGAGTTCGAACCTGCATCCTCACGGATCCTAGTAGGGTTCGTTAACTGCTGAGCCACGATGGGAACTCTGCGTACCTGCTTTTTCCTACTTTCTATAGTTCAAGTATTTTCTAGGTCATGGAAAATTCTTCTCCATTTGAAGGGCTGTGTTGCTTTCTGTCACAGTCAGTGTCCTTACTGAGGTGGCCTGTCCCCTGCTGGTGTTTAGGCTGTTGCCAGCTCATTTTTATCTAAATTATACGTAAACATTTTAGGGTACAACTGTCCGCATTTCGGATCATGCTTTTGAGCAAATTCCTAGGTTGGGTTTCAGGGAAGGAGGCCCTATCCTGTAGCCTTGAGTCTGCTGCTGTCACATGTCTGCTGTTCCCTGAAGCCCATCCCCCACGTGGGAGCTCCCTCTTGGGCCTCTGTCCCAATTTGGAGCCAGGCTCACTCCTCCCTCGAGCTCTGGAATTATTAAGGCCAAGCTCACGTGTGTGCCGTGACAGGAGCCTTCACGAGACAATAGGTGTTGGGTCCCCAAGGGTTGAGGGAGGGAGGGGGCAGGCCTTAGGGGCAGGGGAGCTGGGTTCCCGCTGGGTGAGGCCAGCCTTGCGGTTCCTGGCACTCAGCCAGACCCTCCTCCCTCACGTCTGGGCCCACGGTCCCTGCCTGGGTCGGGGTGGCCGGGGCTCCCGGTCTGGCTCCTTCCACGTCCCTCGCCTCTCCCCAACCCGGCCCCCAGTCCCCAGGAGGAGGCTGACCCTGTCCTGGCCCGCACGCGGGGCCCAGTATGTTGCAGAAGCCGAGGAGAAGCTGCAGCGGGCCCGGCTGCTGGTGGAGAGCGTGCGGAAGGAGAAGGTGGACCTGTCCAACCAGCTGGAGGAGGAGAGGAGGTGGGCGCCGCCCCGGCCCTGGGGGTCACTTCCCCTCAACCCTGATCGGGATGACCAGGGCGAGCACAGGCTCAGGACTTGCAGGTCCAAACCCTGCCTCACCACGTGCTGGCTGTGTCGCCTGGGCCAGTGACGCGAGCTCTGCTGGCCTCAGTCCTCTCGTCTCCAAAGTGGGTGATGAGCCGGTCTGTGCAGGCTTTTAGGAGGACAAAGCGCCCAGTGCAGCCAGAGCGCACGGGGGAGCCCGCGCTCATCACCACTTTCCTTCCCGTTGGGGGGGTCCTGTTGCTGCCCTGTCACCGCTTTCCTTCCCGTTGGGGTGGGGGCGCCCACGGAGGAGATGTGCGCCCGACGTCCCTACCTTGGCACCCCCTTCGCGTGCATGGAGTGCTTCTGTGCCGGGTCCCGAGCACATTGCTCACAGCCTGGGCCCCTAAGCTCCATTCCCATTGTACCTGTCGGGAAACCGAGGCTCAGAGAAGCAGCAGCAAAGGCCGCCAGAAAGACCCTGCCCCTGGGGATCCGTCCGGTACCCAGCGCTTTGCCTGCCCTGTCTCTGTGTTAAGAATAGCCCAGAAGGCAGGTGTTGCCCCCAGGTCATAGTCGAGAAACCGAGGCTCAGAGCAGGGAAGGGACTTGCCTGACTGAGGTCACCAGCCTGTTAGTGGTGCTGCTGGCTCTTTCTGCCCTGCCCCAGTGGCCAGTAGGGGTTGTGGTTCCCTCTGTGTGGGAACTCTGGCCTGACGTGGTCCTAGGTCACTTAGTGGAACTCAGAGGTTACGAGGGCTGGGGTTTCCCTCAGTCCAGAAGCCTCTCATTGTCTCCTTGCTGCTGATACAGATTTTTGCAGCTCACTCCCCACACAGCAGGCAGCCCCCAGCCCCAGCCCCCCTCCTCGCCCAGCTGGGGTCTGGTTTTGGGCTTTCAGCCGAGGCGTGTGCTGCACGGTCTGTAGTTACTGTCTCACTCGGGGAGAGGGGGGCTTATTTATATCTTGCCTGAGATGGTCGGCGTGGCCCACACATCTGGTTCCCTTGGCGACGCGACTGATGCCGACAAACAAAAACAGATATCTTGGGAGCTGTGTTCAGGGAGTCCTGGATGCCAGTCCTAGCATCACCCTGTGCTTGCTGTGTGACCTTGAGCCAGTCACTGGCCCTTTCTGGGCCTCGGTTTCATCCTCTGTGTGCTGGGAGCTGTCAGGAGGCCCCAGGAGGGGCAGCCTCTGTCTCCCCTGTGCTTCTCAGAGGTGGGTGGGTGGCTGTGTCTCCCTGAGGGCGAGCCCCACACCGGCATTGGGGTGTTGGGCGCCCTCCACATCAGGGAACACTCCAAGCAATGGGGGCTGGGACTCTGGCTCCCGATTTCAAGGGGGGAGGGTGAGAATAGGGTCGGCAGGGGAAAAAGCTGTCTCTCTCCCCACAGCTCGTCCGTGTGGCGTGTCTGTTCCCTGTTGTGATGAAAACACAACAGGGAACAGACCTCCCTTTACCGTCTGTTCTGTCACTGATTCCAGCAACCTCCCTAGTGGGACAGATGCCGCCTTCAACACTTTTGTCTTTCTGCCTTATCTAGGGCCGCACCTGCAGCATATGGTGGTTCCCAGGCTAGGGGTCTAACAGGAGCCGTAGCTGCCGGCCTTCGCCACAGCCACAGCAACGCGGGATCTGAGCTGCATCTGCAACCTACACCACAGCTCACGGCAATGCCGGATCCTTAACCGACTGAGCAAGGCCAGGGATCGAACCCGCAACCTCATGGTTCCTAGTCGGATCTGTTAACCACTGAGCCGCGACAGGAACTCCTTCAACACTCCTTTTTGAGGGGGTGGCGGGAACACCTGCATATGGACATTCCCGGGCCAGGGATCGAATCCGAGCCACAGCTGCAACCTGTGCCCCAGCTGTGGCAGTGCAGGTCCTTAACCCACCGTGCCACACTGGGAACTTCCGAACTCTCGGATTTTGTTTCTATTAGATATGCATTTATTTTTGCGAGAGAAGGACGGATTCCTGGCTTGGAGCCAGGGAGGAGAACACCGGGGGCCTTTCCCAAGTCGGTGTCTCCAGTACACTCGTGTTCTGGAGAAGTCAATATTGTGCGTCGAGCACGGGTCAGGAAGGCGGGCAGGCCGGGGGTTTCCAGGAGGCTTGGCTCCCCCCTCAGCCGTGGGGCTCTGGGACAGTGCTTTCTGCGGGGTCTGAGCTTGGATTTGGGGCCGCCTGTGGCCTTGGCTGTCCGCGGTCTCCGGCCTGGCAGGGCCCGCCTCCGGGCGAAGCTTGCTCAGCCCCTTCTCCCCCCGCAGGAGGGTGGAGGACCTGCAGTTCCGAGTGGAGGAGGAGTCCATCACCAAGGGAGACCTGGAGGTAACGGCCAAAGCCCCCCGATCCCCACTCCCACCCGCACCCCCTGGGCTCACTCAGTGCTCCAGGCCCAGGCTTCACAGGGCAGATGGCCCTGAGGTCCAGGAAGCAACTCTGCGCCCCCCTCCCCAGGAGCGTCAGGGGGATTATTATGGAGAAATGGGGGAGGGTCAAAGGTCACACGCTAGGAGAGTGGAGAGAAGGCCGGTGCTGAGAGCCTTGGGTGTCAGAAGCGGGACTGGCTCAGCTCCGGGAGCCCCAGGGGGCAAGGCTTCATGTGTCAGCAGCCGGGTGGAACGGACCCGGCATCACAGGGCTGGGCCTGAGGACGTAGTGGCTGGGCTCCCCTGTCCCTTCTTTCTTAGGCAGTGGCCCTAAAGGTTTTTCCTGGACCCTTCATTCATCTTGAGTTCCAGGTAAAATTTTGGCTGGAAATAGCTTGTGGTTGAGTCCAAGAAGGTATAGATGGGAAAACAGGCTCAGAAAGGTAAAGGGATTCACCCAGTTGTGGAGCAAGTCAGCAGCCACTGGGACCAGGAACCAGGACCCCCGGCTCCTGAGCTCAGCCTGGAAGGGGGGCCAGTGGCAGCGTCTCCACGGTTACAAGACCTGCGCGAGCGGCCTGGGCACAGGCGGTCCTCTCATTCTCCAGTCTGACCCACCCTTTCTGAGCCAAACGGTGGCGAATGTTCCCCATCAATTAATGAAGCACCTAAGGACCACCCCTGCCCCCCAGCACGTACGGCACCGCGTCATTCACTAGGCCTGCAGATTGCCCTGGTACCTTCCCTGCTCCCCTGGGAGGTGACAGGGGACAAGGACTCCTGGAGCCATCAGATGGGGTGGAAGCAGTCAGTTCAGTCCCTTTCCACTAGCCGGTCCTGGCCCCCTACCTGGCTTTGGGCAGCCTCTTACTTTTCCTGGACCTCTGCTTGCTCCTCTGTAAAGTGAGGAGGTTGAACTAAGTCAGAGAATCTCAAACTGCAGAATTCATCCCCTAGAGCTGTGTGCAGACACAGGATGCTGGGCCCCCGCCTGAGTGGCCGTTCAGGAGGTCTGGGGACCTGAGAATTTGCACTGCTAACCCAGCTGCCTGGTGGTGCTGGTCTGAGGACCAGACTTTGGGAGCCACTACTGCAGATCATGGCTGAGCTCTGTGGGAAAGTACGGTTTCTGATTTTAAGAAAGAGCTGCGTTAAGACCCCTGTGACTGCCAGTGTCCAGAAAAACGGTGCGTTATGGCTGTCCTGTCCCTCAGTGACTGTGGCTGAGGGAGGGATGTGTGTGATCCAGGGTCATTGCCAAGTGCCCCGCTGCCTGAGCTTAAAGGATGGATATCGGGGCACAACCTGGTGCAGGAAACGCAGCTGGCGTCAGCGTGTTCCAGTGTAAGTTTCCCTCTTCGCCTGGGGGGCAGGTCACGTGGTTGTGTTCGACAGGCTCCCCCACTGGTTGCTCTCCTGCGTGGGTTGGGGTGGGCTTCTGGGAAAAGCGCCCGTGGTTGCAAAGAACAGAGACCCCCTCGTGCTAACTCCCGTCATCAGGGGCGTTATTAAAAAGCTGCAGGGAAATTTCACAGCTTCAGTGGCCCCACCAGCAGGCAGTTCAGGGAACCAGAGCAAGAAACAGTGTCAGAAACCAAGCTTCCCTCTTCTCACGACTTGTGGTCAGTCTGTCTGTCTCTCACTGTGTCTGCAGGTCTCTTGGCACATCCCGTCTGCTGGGCACCCACCCTCCTGGCCCCTCCCAGGCTCCAGCACCCACTGTCTCCCAGCTGTCCCATCTGTCCCCTCGAGAGAATCCGATTGGTCCCAGGCTAGCCAATGGGCTGGCTGGCTTCGGATCAGGTTCTACCCCCTGGTCCAATCAGCCTTGACCGGGAGAGACAGTGGCAGACAGTGAATTTAGTCCAAGGGCACAGGATCCCTTGCTGCTGTTGTTATGGTGGCACGTTCACAGCACCCAGAAGGCACATGACCCAGAGCCTCTCTCGTCCCCTCCCATCTTAACAAATAAACCCCAGGAAACCTCCTTGAGCTCCTGCCCCCCGCTCAGCTCTGTCACCCCGACTCTTGGCTTGTCCTTCTCCCCTCAGTCCCCCGGCCACCCGAGGTCCCCCATTCACCCTCTCACCTCCTCCCTGATCTTGCATGTTGGCCTGCCTGTCCAAGGGCTCAGTCTGGGTCCGCACCGTCCCTGAGAGCACCTGGTCTGTGGCATTGAATGCCCTCTCGATGCCCAGGATGCCTTTGGTCCTCCCCTGAGCCCCTCACGAGCACACCCACTGGGCATCTCCCCCAGGAGGAGAAAGCAGGCGCCTGGAGCAGCTCCTGGGGCTGCAGGGGGTAAAACTGCCACAATTTGGTGGCTTTAAACAATACACACTTATGCTGTCACGGTGCTGGAGGCCGGAAGTCTGAACTCAAGGCGTGCGTGCGGTCCGCGCCCTGGCCCTCTCCCGGCTCTGACCGTAGGTGTTCCTCGGCTTGGGCTGCATCATTGCATCAGTCATCACATCGTCCTCCTCCCCCTGTGTCCCTGTGCCTCTTCCCGTGGCCTCCTTACAGGGACACTAGTCATCAGACCCACTTTAATCCAGTATGACCTCATCATAGCTATTTACATATGCAAAGACTCTATTTAAAACAAGGTCATAGAGTTCCCCTGTGGTGCGGCTGGTTAAGGATCCAACAGTTGTCACTGCAGCGGCTTGGGTTACTGTTGGGGCCCAGGTTGGATCCCTGGCCCGGGAACTTCGACATGCTGCAGGTGTAGCCAAAAAAAAAAAAAAAAAGTCACATTCTGAGGTGCCAGGTGGACTTGAAATTCGGGGAGAGGCTATTCAGTGCAGGACGGCACCCCGCGTGTCGCATGTCCAAAACAGAGCACTCCGTTTGTTCCTGCTTCTCCTTTGCTCCACCCCCCCTTATCCTTCCGGTCTCAGTCATTGGCCCCGCAGTCCACACAGCTGCTGCGACCCCGCGGCTGAAAATTCATCTGGAATCTTCTCTTTCCCTCATCCCTCCATCAGAAAGCCTCCTGGCCTTGCCTCTGAAATTGTCTTCTTTCCCACTCCCGCCTTCTTGGACCCGTCATGGTGCCTGGCCTCGGACAGCTTACACAGCCTCTGCTGTTCCTTTCTTGTTGCACACTGAAGCCAGATCGGCTTTAAAAAGAATCTTTTAAAGTTTTTTTTCCTTCTTCTTCTTTTTTTTTTGCCTGCACCCACAGCATGCAGAAGTTCCTGGGCCAGGGATCGAACCTGGGCCACAAGCAGTAACAACGCCGAATCCTCGCCCACTACGCCACCAGGGAACTCCCTCAAATTTTTAACATTGGAAAAAATGTTAACAAGGATGATCAACTCTCGGCCGCTCTCATTTCAGCGCCACCCCCACCCACAGCCCTCCCCCGTGTTATCTTGAAGCAAACTGCAGGCATCATATGACCAAACCTCTTGAAGACATGAGTCAGATCCCGCCTCTTCCTGGCCCACGCATCTGATGACACTGCCTTAGGTGAAACCCAGGCTCTGTAGCCCAGGGAAGACCCCGGGGACCCCATCCTGCTCTGGCCACGTGGGCCTCCTCTCCGCTCTACGAACGCCCCAGGCTGTCTGCCTCTGAGCTTCTGCTTGATCCCCTGTCTGAAACACTCACTCCTCCACCGCTGCCCTGGTCAGCTGGTTCTTGCTTCTCCTCCTGGTCTCCCTATAAACTGTATTTCTCAGAAGGGCGCTCACTGCCACCTCGATTTTGCCTCCACCCTCCTTGCCCCCCCACGTGGTTCTCTGTTCCCAAATCACCATCTGAAATGCCGCTTGCTGGTCATGCTCGCAACCCTCCCCAGGAAGTGAGCCCCTTAGGGGCGGGGCCTTGTCTGTCCTGCACCTTCCTGTCCCTAATGCTGGAGCAGGCACAGCATGGTGACGTGCTTCTGGGTCCCAGGCTGGGGACGTGTTATGTGGTTCTCGAGTGGGCATGGCCACGTTGCATCGTGGAAACGTGTGCCATCCACTCCCCGCTGCCAGCCTGGTGGGGACGTCAGGAAGCCACCCGAGACTTGAGGTTGTTGGTGGCTTGTTGTTGTTTAGTCATTCATGGGTTTTGTGTTCGTATTTTGTTAATTAAATAGAGCCTCGGTGTTGTTTTTCAGGGGCATGGGAACGCCCACTGTAACCAGAAGAGCCAGGACCCAGAATAAGCTGCTTGTTGAGAGCTGGCTGTGCAGGGTGACACCTGGAGAGAGGTTGAGAGGGGCGGTGTGCCTCTGAGCTCAGGGGCCCCTGGTGCCGCGGGGGGAACTCCTCCCCAGGTAGTCAGTAGCCCCAGCCCCGTGTTACCTGCGCCAGTGACTCTGGAGTGAGGTAGGCACGGTGCACATGAGAAGGAGAGAAGCTGTAGGTCCGGGGCTCGTGCCAGGCTTCGCCGAGCCTCCGGAACTTGGGCTAGGGCGGGGAAACTGGGCGTCCTGCACTTGAGGAGCCTCCTTCCCTGCCCCGTGTTGCTGCTGGAAGTTGGTGCCTTCCCTCTGTGGAGTCAGGCTGGTTTGGGGGGAAAGGCCCCAGTTGTGAAATCCAGGCCTCCGAGGCTTTGCGGTGTCCCAGGTGGCTGGGAGATTCTGAGCCTGCGGCTTTGTCTCCCTGGGGATCGGGAGACGGCGGAGACTGTATGTGTGTGTGTGTGTATGGAGGGGTGGGTGTGCGGGTGCAGCGGTGGGTTCTGAAGTTGGCACCTGAGACAAAAACTACATGCACTGCCCCGGGTGTAAGCAGGTAAGCGTGGCGGCCGCCGCTGCACATGCCCTAGGTGGTGTCCCTGGGGCAGAGTGAAGGCCGAATCGTTTCTCTCCCCTAAAATCCGGCTCCAGAGGCTCCCTGTCCGCAAGCTCGATGGGCGAATTTGCCTGAAGCAACGCCACTTGGGGCCCCTGTGACCCCACAGAGACCCCAGCCCGCGGCCCAGGAGGTTGGGAGTTCTGGATGCGATGGGAAAGGGTCCTTTTGCGGCGCCACCAAATGCAGTCGCCCTTGGTGTTGTGAAGCTGCAGGCCTTCTCTTGCCTTTGGTGCCGCCGGTGTGGTCTGTGTCCAGTTGTCGTCGTTGCTTTGGACCGTGGTGTTTGTGGTCGGGCTCTGTCTAGCGGGGGGGCGGTCTCGTGCGGAGCTGCTGTGCCCACCGTCGGGGGAGAAGAAGGGGGACGTGGTCTCCGCGAGGCTGGAGTCCAGGCACGCTCTTCTGCCGGAATTTTTCCGGAAGAGGCTGAGCACGGCCGTTTCTGTGGCCCCGCGGCGCGCTGCCCTCCTGGGGCAGAGGAGGAAGCTTTTGTTCCTTTAGGAAGTTTTGCAGGAATAAGATCTCGGGCCACAGGGCATAGAAGTCTCCATAGCTCAAGAACTGCATGAGTATTTCCGGGCGATACCATCGGTCTCCACTGTCGCCGTCCCCCTTGCTCGCGTCGGGCGTGTAGCCTGGGTTTTTACGTGACGTGCACTGGGGCTAAGCCCTGCCTCTTCGGAACCGCCGCACGGATCTGCTTTCACCGGGTCCCTGCTCTGTGATGACGACCACAGACCGAGCAGGAGGAGGCGGAGGGCCCTCTGGCTTCTCCCTGCCGTGAACTTGGTGTGCAGACCCCGGGCCTTGGGCCTCCTGTTCTCCTCGCGGATGTGTTAGGGGGACGCCAAATGCCAGGCTGGGTGCCCTGAGAATGTAGGGCTTTGTTAGCCTGTGAAGTGGGTGTTGTGGAGCCAGGACAACAGTGCCCTTGTGCCTTCGGGAGACCAGGCGCCCTCCGCAGGGGCCGGGCAGTGGAAGGCACAGCTTGGCCTCCACCGAGGAGGCCTGGCCGGAGAATCGCGATGGTGTGGGTGTATTTTTGAAAACTTTCCATTTGATTCTTCAACCTTTAAGACAGGCCTGGGGTCCGGGGATCCTGGGGCCGTTTACTCGTCCGTCCGCCCTGGGGGTTTCCTGGGTGCAGGATTCTGCTCTAAAATGAGGCACAGCCTCCAGGCTCCCTGCTGGGGAGTGGGGAGGCATCTGGGGCCCCATGGAGCGGAGAGGGGAAGGGGCACCTGGGGTGACGGGAGGGACCCAAGTGCCCACTGCTGCCCTCGCCACGAGACGGCCTGGGCAGGGCTGCTGCGGCCCATCCTGGGCCCTTACGCACACCCAGCTAGGACACGGTGGGGCCCAGCCCACCTCCCCAGGCCTCCTGTCTTCCTTCCACCCGCTCTCCCGTCTGGTGCCCGGAAGATGACGCTGCCTCTCTCTCTTTCTCCGGCTTCCTGTCCGCTGTGCCCCTCTCTCCTGTCGCCCCCTCGCCACCCGCCCCGGGTGGACCAGACCCAGACGCAGCTGGAGCACGCACGCATTGGGGAGCTGGAGCAAAACCTGCTACTGGAGAAGGCGCAGGCCGAGCGGCTGCTCCGAGAATTGGCCGACAACAGGGTAATCCCGCCGCCTCCGGCCGCCCGCCGGCGCCTCGCCTCCCACGCCCCCTTCAGCTTCTCTGGTTTATTATTTCCTCTGTCTCTGGCTGCTCTCCTCACTGTTCTTTTTTTTTTTTTTTTTTTTTCCGCTTTTGTGCCTCTTCTAGGAGGGAAGTAGAAGTTGAGGGTCATGATGCTCCATCCATGATGCTTGTTGGTGTTGGAGGGGGGGGTCCTGGCTCTCTGGACCATGCTCCCCAGCTCGTGGTCCCGTTGCTGGGAATGTGCTCTGAGAGCCTCCCCTCCCCCACCCCCTGCATCGCCATGACAGCGCGTTGCCATCTTCAGAAATCGGGGGGCTGCTGGGAACGTGCTGCACCTTAGTACAACACCCTGTCCACACCTCCCTTCTCCGAAGGCAGGAGGCGGTGGGACCGTGGCTCCAGGTTTCTTTAGCCTGGAGGGTCTTAAGTAGGATGGCACGAGGGGCATAGGGCTCCGTGTCAGCCCCAGGGAGTGGTTCCTAGGCCAGCCGGAGCTCTGCTTGGGGTTCCTGAGTCCAGGCTCCAGACCTGGCTGGCCGCTCCACGCCCACCATGCGTGCCCTGGGGCCGGCCCCCTGCGCAGGCGCCCAGCCGCACAGCTGGCCGGCCCAGCCCAGCAGCCGGCCCAGCTGTGGTTCTCCTGGCCATGGAGGCAAAGAGCCAGCGAGCAGTGATTGGGGAAAATCACTGTACACAGCATTGGGCGGGGTGGGGGGTCAGTTTCTGCAGGTGGACCTCAGCACACAAGCACGTGTGTACATGCGTGTGGGCGTCTGGAGTCACACATGGGTCCCCGTCCACACACTGACCGTTGCTCAGTGACCACTTGTGCTTGTGCAGTACACATGTGTGTGCATGGAGCTTCCTTGTAGAAATCAACCCATTTTCAGGTTGGACCCCTCCACACCAAGGCGTCTTCCTCTAGGGTTCAACCTGCTTAAACAAACAAAGACAGTTTTATTGAACTAAAGGTCCACAGATTTCTTAAGCTTGTAAAAGATTTAAAACATCCAAATATATTAGTTCCGTGTCTCTGACCATCGACAGGATCAAAGTGGATTTTGGCGGAGGGACTCTCTGCTCTCAGAGTTTCCCACCAGGAGGCAAGTCTGGGAACCTTCGTTTTTTTCCAGTGTTAGGCATTAAACCAGACCCTCCCTCGCCACCCCCTGCAGATGGCCTTCTTGTGGATCAGCCCATTCCAGCTGGGGCTTTTCTAGAGCAAGATAATGCAAAATCCCCTCTGTCGTGTCTGCCCCTTAAAAACAACGTGAACTTGAGGAAAGCCAGAACCTCAGATAGGTGGCTTCTTTTGTTTTTTTAATAGTTAATTATTTATTTAGTTATTTTTTATCTTTTTGCCTTTTATAGGGCTGCACTCGTGGCATATGGAGGTTCCCAGGCTAGGGGTCCAGTCGGAGCTGTAGCTGCCGGCCTTCGCCACAGCCACAGCAACCTGGGATCCAAGCCACGTCTGCGACCTGCACCACAGCTCACGGCAACGCCTGATCCTTAACCCACTGAGCAAGGCCAGGGATCGAACCCACAACCTCATGGTTTCTAGTCGGATTCGTTAACCACTGAGCCACGAAGGGAACTCCCAGATGGCTTCTTTTAGCCACTGCTTTGTCTCTTGGGCAGTGGGAACAGCTGAGTCCCCGCATCGATAGCACACAAGTCAGGAGTCCTCCCCGGGAGCTGTGGGAGGTGGCACTCAGATGGGGTGGGGACCCCAGGACCTTCCCCCGTCGGGGCCCGTGAGTGGCGAGACGCCCTCCAGCCAGGCTGCTGACCCCGGTCTCCCTCTCTCCCGCTAGCTGACCACGGTGGCCGAGAAGTCGCGGGTGCTGCAGCTGGAGGAGGAGCTGAGCCTGCGACGCGGGGAGATCGAGGAGCTGCAGCAGTGCCTGCTACACTCGGGCCCGCCGCCCGCTGACCACCCCGAGGCTGCCGAGACCCTGCGGCTGCGGGAGCGGCTGCTGTCAGCCAGCAAGGAGCACCAGCGGGAGAGCGGCCTGCTGCGGGACAAGTATGAGAAGGCCCTGAGGGCCTACCAGGCGGAGGTGGAGAAGCTCCGGGCGGCCAACGAGAAGTACGCGCAGGAGGTGGTGGACCTCAAGGCCAAGGTCCAGCAGGCCACCAGCGAGAACATGGGGCTCATGGACAACTGGAAGTCCAAGCTGGATTCGTTGGCCTCGGACCACCAGAAGTCCCTGGAGGACCTCAAGGCCACCCTGCACTCGGGCCCGGGCGCCCAGCAGAAGGAGATCGGGGAGCTGAAGGCCGTGATGGAGGGCATCAAGATGGAGCACCAGCTGGAGCTGGGCAACCTGCGGGCCAAGCATGACATCGAGACCGCCGTGCACGTGAAGGAGAAGGAGGGCCTGCGGCAGAAGCTGCAGGAGGCCCAGGAGGAGCTGGCCGGGCTGCAGCAGCACTGGCGGGCCCAGCTGGAGGTGCAGGCCAGCCAGCACCGGCTGGAGCTGCAGGAGGCCCGGGACCAGTGCCGCGATGCCGAGCTGCGGGTGCACGAGCTGGAGAAGCTGGACGTGGAGTACCGGGGCCAGGCGCAGGCCATCGAGTTCCTCAAGGAGCAGATCTCCCTGGCCGAGAAGAAGATGCTGGACTATGAGCTGCTGCAGCGCTCGGAGGCCCAGAGCAAGCAGGAGGCCGAGAGGCTGCGGGAGAAGCTTCTGGTCGCCGAAAACAGACTCCAGGCCGTCGAGTCCCTGTGTTCGTCCCAGCACACCAACGTAGGCGCCAGGGCCCAGCGGGGGAGGGGCTAGGTGCCGGCGGCCCCCCGCAGGGGCACACCCTTGGAGGGCGGAGGGCACCTGGCTCAGGGGAGTTTAAGTCCAGGGACAACTCAGTTTTTGGTTTCAGACACTCCCATCGGAGGGGCAGTGGGCCTGGGTGACCGTGGGGCTCTAAGGCGGTCTGAGCCGACCCGGTTGGGTCCCCCAGACCACGTCTGGAGAGATGCGTGCCAGGCACAGAGAGCGGACGTTTTTTCTGGTCTTCAGGTCCCTGGTCCCCACAGACACAGCCCGCGGTGCAGGCTCCTGGGCCTCCCCAACGCACTCGTACCAGGGATCCCAGCACTGGGCCGTGAGGCTGGCCGATGGGTGGAGGGAAACCCTGCCCATCTCCAACACGAGCGCCCACCTAGGGGAGCTGAGAGCAGCTCCCCATCTGCCAGTCCTGATGCGGCGGTTTGGCGGACGCTTTCCCAAGGGGGGGGGGGTCCCCAGAGCAGGCTCTGGAAGGCCGGAGGGGCGTGACCCCGCAGCGGCCGCCACCGTCACCGGGGCCGGCTTTGTTCCAAACCTAGAGGCCGAGACCCCAGGTAGCGTGGGCGTGTCTCTAGCGGGGCCAGGAAGGGCCTGGTGAATGGCTCCGGGCCCCACACCCAGTGCAGGTCCCACACCCATCAAAGGTCCACGCTGGCTCATGTCATTGATGAGCAAACGGGGACTCCAAGGCAGGGTGCCTTTCCCCGGGCCTCTTGCCCGTCAGTGGCAGGGCCGACAGAGGGCGCCCAGGATGACAAAGTCAAACCACATAGGCGGGGACAGTTTGCAGCAAGATCGTTGCCTTTTTATCAGCCCTGGGAGTTCTTAAGCTTGGGATTCCCTTTGTACAGCGACACCAGAATGTGACGTTTGAGCAGTAAGCGTTCAGGAGTTCCACATACAGGGGGTGCCTTTTTTGAGGTCCCCGTGCCCCTAGTTGTGTGCGAGGCACCGAGAGCAGCCTTTCTTCCCGGTCTTCGAGTCCCTGATTCACCCCAGACATGTCCTACTGCGCAGGGCCCCGGGCCTCCCAAGGCCTTCCGCCCCCGTCGCCCAGGGCGGCCGCTGTCCGCAGGTGCTCTGCCAGGATCCCGGCAGAAGGGAAGGAGCGAACCCCAGTTAGCTGTGTGCACGTGGCCGGAGTGGCTGCTCAGGGCAGGAGGGGCCCCCAGGACCTGGACTCCCTTCGCAGGGGAGGTTTGGGGCTGTTGTGGTTCCACAGGGTGGCCCGCTGCCCCTTGGTCACAGCCCTCAGGATGGAGAGTGGTTGATGACCTCGGGAGTGTCCACCTCGTGACTTCCACGCACACGGGGCCTTGGTCTGGACCCAGTGCCTCTTGGATTCAAAAGGTTAAGTCCGGGGACAACTCCGTTTTTTGGTTTCAAGTAGCAAGTATGGGAATTTTTATTTTTATTTTTTTATTATTCGTCTGGCAAACTGCAGGCTCAGAGCACAGCCAGCTTGGACAGGAGGCTGGAAGTGTCTGCCAGGAAGCAGCAAGGAGCCTGCTAATGTTTGCCATGCAGATTTTTTTTTTTTTCTTTATTGATCTGTTCTTTGGCTTCTGGATTTTATTTTATTTTTTGGGGGGGAGCTGTGCTCGAGCCATAAGGAAGTTCTAGAGCCCCAGTAGTGACAACACTGAGTCCTTAACCCTAGGCCACCAGGGAACTCCCTGAATTTATTTATTTAGTCTTTTTAGGGCCGCACCCGAGGCATATGGACGTTCCCAGGCTAGGGGTCCAATTGGAGCTGTAGCTGCCAGTCTACACCATAGCAACACCAGAACGGAGCCGTGTCTGTGACCCTTACCACAGCTCACGGCAACGCCAGATTGTTTAACCCGCTGAGCAAGGCCAGGGATCGAACCCTCGTCCTCACGGATACTAGTCGAGTTTGTTACAGCTGCGCCACAACAGGAACTCCCTGGATTTATTTTTTAAAAAGAAGTGTTAGAAAGAAATAGCGTTTCTTCAGGTCCCTCTGAGAGCCGGCCCTGGGTGTGCTCTGCACACGCTGCCCTGGGACCGTCAGTTCTGGTTTAATGGGTGGGAACCGAGGCCGAGAGTCTAGCCTCTTGGATGATGATGGAAACAGATCCCCAGGACCAGTCTCCGTAGGCGTCCTGGGAAACGGGGTGGCTGTTGGATACAACAGACGTTTGCCAAAAGGAAAGGGTGGGAGGTGAGCACATGGAAGGTTCATAAGAAGCCCGGGGCGGGGGCACTGGGAACGGGCTGGGGTCCGTGTGTCAGGAAGGCCAGACCGAGGACGTCTGTGCTCCCTGCTACGTGCAGTCCCTGAACGTCTCCTTGAACCGGGGGGAGGTGGGCCGCTGGGGCTGGGGGCTGAGACGGGGGGGCGAGGTCCCCTCATACCGCTCTCCTTTCAGATGATTGAGTCCAACGACATTTCGGGAGAGAAGATCAGGATGAAGGAGGCTGTGGAGGGTGAGTGCCCGCCGAGCCGGCGGGATATAGGGCTTTGGGGAAAGGCTGGTTGGCTCTGCTGGGTCCCCCTCTGTCTGCACTGCTTGCCATTTGGTGAGAGCCGCCTATGGGGTGCACCTGCCCTCACCTCCCACCCCGGGGGAGGAGGGCGGAGCCTCGGTTTACGGAGTTACCTGATGGTGTTTTTTTTTTTTTTTTACTTTTATTTTTTGCCCATGCCCACGGCACACGGAAGTTCGCAGACCAGGGATCGAACCCGTGCCACAGCAGTGACAACGCCAGGTCCCCAGTGCTCTGCACCGCTAGGGAACTCCTGGTTTTGTTATTTTAAAAATAGATGTAAACGTCAGATGGTTCAGGAGTTCCCATCGTGGCTTAGTGGGGACAAATCTGACAAGGAACCATGAGGACGCAGGTTCGATCCCTGGCCTCGCTCATTGAGTTGAGGATCGGCGTTGCCCTGAGCTGTGGTGTAGGTCGCAGATGCGGCTCAGATCCCGCGTTGCTGTGGCTGTGGCGTCAACCGGCGACTGTAGCTCCGATTAGACCCCTAGCCTGGGAACCTCCAGATACCGCGGGTGCGGCCCTTTTAAAAAGACCAAAAAAAAAAAAAAAACTTCAGATGGTTCAGAGATGACTCTTCTCTTGTTACCTCCCCAAAGGTGCCTTGCTGGTCATCTCCTGTCCCCTTTCCAGAGATGGCTTGTGCTCACACAAACACAGGTAGCACAGACGCTGCCATGCCTCCCACACCGTTTGAGCCCCTTGCTTCGTTTTCCGTTTAGTAATGTGTCTTGAGGTCTGCTCCCTGTCGCTGCGTTCTTTGACTTGGTGCAGGATCTTGGGTCGTGCGGCGCTGCCATCCTGTATGTCGCTGATGGGTCGTAGGTCGTTCCCCGTGTTTCAGACACTGCCGGGGGATGTTACCTTGCCCTGAGTTGGCCTCAACCGATGTTAAGTCCCACCTGCGGTGGCTGGAAGTGTGTTCCCCACAAGCCTCGCCCAGAAAATACTTCCTCACACGTTATGATCGGTGCCAGTCTGAGCAGTAAAAGCTGTGACCTGATGTCACCTCAGCTTGCCCTTCTCTTACTATGAATGAAGCTCCAATTCCATTTCTACTTGCATTCTTTGCCCGTTTTTTCCTTGTTAGGTTATTGATCTTTTTGTGGATTTTTAGAAACTTATGTATACGTGACACTGCAAACATTTTTCCCCTGTTTGCGGTTTGTATTTGACTCTTTGTGTGGTATTTGCCATGCAGATCTTTAAAAATCAGTCCTTTCTTTGGGAGTTTATTGTTCTTAAAATGTATCCCATAGTTTCTTCTAGTAACTTTTTTTTTAATACAACGATTTTTATTTTTTCCATTATAGCTTATTTACGGTGTTCTGTCAATTTTCTACTGCACAGCAAGGTGACCCAGTCACGCATACATGTATACATTCTTTTTTCTCACATTATCATGCTCCATCATAAGTGACATAGTTCCCAGTGCTACTCTTCTAGTAACTTTTAAGTTCCCTTTTCTGTGTTTAAATCTCTGACCCTTTTAGAATACTCACTTCTGTAAGGTGTGAGGGAGTTCCCTGGTGGTCTAGTGGTTAGGAGTCAGTGCTTTCACCACCGCAGCCTGGGTTCAGTCCCTTATTGGGAACTGAGATCCCACATCAAGCTGCTGCACACCACAGCCAAAAATAAATGTTTTTTTAAAAAAGGTGTGAAGTGGCAGTTGCCATTGTGGCGCAGTGGAAGTGAACCCAGCTAGTATCCATGAGGATGTGGATTCAATCCCTGGCCTCGCTCACTGGGTTAAGGATCTGGTGTTGCCAGATTGAAGTGGCAGACGAGGCTCAGATCTGGCATTGTTGTGGCTGTGGTGTAGGCTGGCAGCTGCAGCTCTGATTCAACCTCTGGCCTGGGAACTTCCATACGCTGTAGGTGTGGCCCTCAAAAGAAAAAAAGAAAGGTATGAGGCAAGGATCCATTTTTATTCTTTTCCCAAGAATACCCACTTCTCCCAACGCTATTTTTAAAAAAACTCATCTCGCTGTCTCCACTGATGTACATTAACGAGACTTACCATCCTTAAAATCCATCAGGAAATTGACTCTGTTTCTAGACTTCCAGTTTTTTCCCGATGACCTATCTGTCTGTCCGTGTGCCAGGTCTATAATGTCTTGGAGTACATTTTAATTCTTGGCAGGGCTGGTCTTTCCTGCTCTGCTTTTTCAAAATTCTTTTGGCCATTCCTTTTTTCTTTTTTTTTTTAATCAAGCCAGTATTAATATAAATTAAAATTAACCACTTTAAAGTAGATAACTCAGCAGCATTAGTACATTCACACTGCTGTGCAGCCACCACCTCTAATTCCAAAACATTTTCATCACTCCCAGAGGAAGCCCCGTGTGCATTATCCGTCACTCTCCATTTTTCCTTCTCTGCAGTTGCTGACAACTGCTAATCTGCTTTCTATCTCTATGGATTTGCCCATTCTGGACATTTCATGTAAATAGAATCATACAATATGTGGCCTTTTTTTATCTCTGGCATATTTCATGTAGCATGACGTATTCAGGGTTCATCCGTGTTGTACCACGTGTCAGCGCTTCATTCCTGTTGGTGGCTGAGTAATATGCCATCATATGCGTGCACCACATTTCGTTCATCTGTTCACCTTCAGTGGACGTTGGGCTGTTTCCACTTTTTGGATGTTGAGAATAGTGTTGCTATAAACATGCATGTTCAGGAGTTCCCATCGTGGCTTATTGGTTAACGACTCGACTAGCATCCATGAGGACACCAGTTCGATCCCTGGCCTCGCTCAGTGGGTTAAGGATCCGGCATTGCTGTGAGCTGTGGTGTAGGTCACAGACGTGGCTCAGATCTGGTGTTGCTCTGGCTGTGTTGTAGGCCGGCAGCTACAGCTCTGATTTGACCCCTAGCCTGGAAACCTCCATATGTGGTAGGGCGTGGCCCTAAAAAACAAAAAGACAAAAAAAAAAACATGTTCAGGTGTTTGCTGGAGACCTGGTTTCAGCTCTTTGGGATATATATCTAAGAGCAGAATTGTTGAGTCATATGATAATTCCATGTTTAACTCTTTTCTAAATTTTTTTTTTTTTTGTCTTGTCATTTTAGGGCCGCACCCGCAGCATGTGGAGGTTCCCAGGCTAGGGATCCAATCAGAGCTACAGCTGCCAGCCTATGGCACAGCCACAGCAACGCAGGATCCGAGCCACGTCTGCAACCTACACCACAGCTCACAGCAATGCTGGATCCTTAACCCTCTGGGTGAGGCCAGGGATTGAACCCGCAACCTCATGGTTCCTAGTCGGATTCGTTTCTGCTGAGCCACGGTGGGAACTCTTTAAATTTTATTTTATGGCTGCACCTGTGGTATATGGAAGTTCCCAGGCCAGGGACTGAATCCAAGCCGTAGCTGTGACTTGTGCCACAACCACAGCGAGGCTGGATCCTTTAACCTGCTCTGCTGGACCAGGAATTGACCCCACGCCTCTGCAGCGACCTAGGCTACTGCAGTCAGATTCTTAATGCACTGTGCCATGGCGGGAACTCCCATGCTTAACTCTTTGAAGAAGTTTTTTGCTACACCCTCTTATTTTCCAATGATTTTATTTTTATTTATTTTTGTCTTTAGGCCCACACCCGTGGCATATGGAGGTTCTCAGGCTAGGGGTCGAATCAGAGCTGTAGTCATCGGCCTACATCACAGTCACAGCAACGCCAGATCCGAGCCATAGCAACGCTGGATCCTTAACCTGCTGAGCGAGGCCAGGGATCGAACCTGCTTCCTAGTCAGATTCGTTTCCACTGAGCCATGATGGGAACTCCTTCAAGTGATTTTAGAATCAGCTTATCTAGTTCCATAAAAAGTAAAATCTGGTTGGCATTTTTATTGGTATTACATTGAATTGATAAATTAGCTTGTGGAATGTTAATCTGGTTCTAGCACTTCCCATGGGGCTTTCTTTTCTTTCTTTTTTTTTTTTTTGGCCACACCCACAGTATGTGGAAGTTCCCTCACCACAGCAGCAACCCAAGCCACAGCAGTGACAACGCTGGATCCTTAACCCCCTGAGCCACACGGGAACTCCCCCATGCATCTCTCTCATGACTGTTCTGAGGCACTCCGCTACTGAATGCACTTGGTCAAGCGGTATGGGCAGGCTTCTTATAATCCCTATTTTTCACTTAAGGAAACTGAGACCTTGAGAGTTAAATTGTCCCAAATCTCACTGTACTGGCACCTCTCCTTCAGGGCGTCACCCAGAGGGACAGCTGGCGTGAGGAAGAATTTAGACTCTCAAGACCGAGTGTGACCCCCTTTTTGGGTTTTGAGGGGAGGGCCACCCCCCTCGCCCACGGGACCAGAGGGCTGGCCCCACAGTGTGGATGGCCGCCATCTCTCCCTCCTCCCCTAGGCCTGCAGGACAAGCTGAACAAGAGGGACAAAGAGGTGACAGCCTTAACATCCCAGACCGAGATGCTCAGGGCCCAAGTAAGTGGTAAGTCTCCCCGCCGCAGGGCAGGTGCGGGGGCTTTCACTGGGCCGCGCGCCCGGCCGGCGCGGAGCGGGTCCGGGTGCCTCCGCGACTCTGCCTGGAGGCGAAGGCGGCCTGGCCCCGCTCGCGTGCGCTGGGCTTCCGCCTGGCGGGGGTGGGGTTGAGGGGAAGCGTGGCCCACGCTCGGACCCTGATATAACCTGGGCCCCTAGCCAGTCTGTCTCCCCAGCGCCGGGGCTGCGTTCTGAGATTCGTCACGAGTCCCCTCGGGGCGTAAAGACCTTTGGGTTTCGCCTCCTCTCCGAGTGGTACCGGGTCTGCCCACTGCCCCTAAAGAACTGGTTTCAGAACTGGGGGCAGGGACACTGGCCGCAGCGAAGAGCCAGCACGGGCATGAGGCCAGGGCAGAGCCTGGGGAAGAGGCGGGGCGTCTGGAATCCGTGACTCGGTGACAAAGTGGCCCTGCTTCTGGTCCGCCAGGATGCCAGTGGTGGTGCCCGTGACACGGCCCCCGTCCTGCGAAATGGCCCCCCACCCCCACCCCATCCGCGTCTCGTCGCATTCACGGGCGTGGTTGGGCCCTCCGAGGTCAGCGGACCTCAGATTCCTCCGGGGCCAAGGTGAAGACTAAGCTTTTCTGTGTCCGGGAGACAGTGTAAACGCCCAGGCCCCGGCCTGGGAAGGGTGGTCTGCTTTGCTGGCGCCAGAGGCCCTGCTGCTGCTGCAGGGAGTCTTGGAGCTGCTTCTTGTAGTGGCCCTTCTCGGCTCCTCGCTGCCTGGCCCCGCGGGACCAGAGAGAGGCCCACTCGGTGGAGTGTCCCTAGGACCCCCGGGGAAACGTGTTCCTTGCCTGGGACCGGGACCTGGCCCTGGCCCTGGGCGGGGGCGGGGGACCCGGCTCCTGTGGTCATCCCAACCCTCTTATCTCCCTGCCCTGCCCGCCGCCCTCAGCACTGGAGGGCAAGTGCAGGGCCGGGGAGAAGAAGGCGGACGCCCTCCAGAAGGAGAAGCGGCGCTTGGAGGCGGAGCTGGAGGCTGTGTCCCGCAAGACCCACGACGCGTCGGGCCAGCTGGTCCTCATCAGCCAGGAGCTGCTCAGGAAGGAGCGGTGAGTCAGCCGGGGGCCGTGTGGTCGGACCTGCCCAGCCCTGAGCCTCACTCCCCACCAGGACCAGCCAGTTCTCTTCCGAGGGGGCAGGGCTGGACCCAGCAGGCCGATGGCTGGCATCACCACTGTTTGCCCTGCTGTCCACTCCTAAGCCCCGATGAAGCCGCAGAACCCTTCTGAACACAGTTCTCCAAGCAGAGCTTATCAGGAGTGGTTCTTGGAGCTCCCGTTGTGGCTCAGCAGGTTAAAAACCTGACATAGTGTCCGTGAGGTTGCGGGTTCAGTCCCTGGCCTTGCTCAGTGGGTTAAGGATCTAGCGTTGCTGCAGGCTGTGGTGTAGGTCGCAGATGCGGCTTGGATCCAGCATTGTAGCTAAGCCTGGGAACTTCCATATGGCTCGGGTGCGGACCTAAAAACAAACAGAAAAAAAAGATTACTGGTTCCCAAACATCTTGGTCTTGGGGACCCCTACAAACTCTTAAAAACTATTGAGGGTTCCACCAAGGGGCTTTTGTTTATTTATTCTTTATTTACTGTATTGTGAATTAAAACAAATTAAGAATATTAACCCAGTAAAAAATAATAGCATACCAATTGCGTGTAACATAGATTACATACTTTTGATAAAAGTTAACTGTTTTCCAAATAAACAGTATTTAGTGAGAAGAGTGGCACTGTTTCACGGTTTTGCAAATTTCTTGAATGTTCCTTTAAAGGAAGACTGCTGAGGACTGTTTCATCTTCTGCATTCAGTCTTTGCAGTTTGTTGTTTTGGTGGAAGTATATTATGAAGATCTGACCTCAAGCTCTGACCTGAGTGAGACCAGGGATTGAACATGTGTCCTCATGGATGCTAGTCAGGGTTGTTACCGCTGAGCCACGAAGGGAACTCTCCATTATTTTTTTTTTTATGCCCAGTTCATGGACATGATTCATCATCAGCCCCTGAACTTGAGGTTCAACCCCTGAGTTAAAGAATCTCATTGAAGGAGTTCCTGTCGTGGCTCAGTGGTTAACGAATCCGACTAGGAACCATGAGGTTGAGGGTTCGATCCCTGCCCTTGCTCAGTGGGTTAAGGATCCGGCGTTGCCGTGAGCTGTGGTGTAGGTTGCAGATGCGGCTTGGATCCTGCGTTGCTGTGGCTGCGGCATAGGCCAGTGGCTACAGCTCTGATTAGACTCCTAGCGTGGGAACCTCCACATGCCGCAGGTGCAGCCCTAAAATGACAAAAGGCAAAAAAAAAAAAAGAATCTCATTGAAGTACAAGCATATTTTCATGAAGAAAATGCTGTCTCCTCTCCCTTCTTGTACACCTGATGTACAAATTGGTAATTTTTATGAAACTCTCTAGAAAACATGATCCTGTTCAGGGCACAGGGTGGGAGGAGGTTAAAAAGATGCAGCAAGCTAACCTGGGAACATTCCCTTCCTGGCAGGCCCCACCCCGTCAGGGCTCCACTGCTTCTTGCTCCCTGTCCCTTCCCCCGTCCAAATCAGGTATTTCATCCCTGGCCCTCAGCCCACTCTCCCCTCCTCTGAGGAGTCTGTCTTGCTGCCATCCACACACTAATTCCTTTCCATCTCTCATCATTCATACAGTTCCTTGCTTCTGGAATACCTTCTTTTTGACCATTTCCCTGGATCCATTCTTCAAGTTTCAGCTCACAGCCTACCTCTCCCTTAAAACACTTCTTGATTAACGTAGGCCACCATGAGCTCCTCTGTGCTTCTGTGATGTTTAGGATGGGAGTGAGAGATCAGCTAGGAATGTGCTGACAGATTAAACAGAGATTTATTTTCCTCATGCAAGAAATCTGGAGGTAGCCATGGCTGGCAGTTGGTTCAGTGGCTCAAGTTATCAATGCCAGCACCTCTTTTCTTTTGGGCTCTTTTAGACTCTCTCTCATGGTTGCAAGGTGGCTGCTGAAGCTCCAGCCAGCACATTCATAGCAGGAAGAAGGCGGAAAGGGAAAGAGTCAGTGCCAGCAGACTTTCACTTTGTTCTTGATGGCCACCTAGAGAGGGAGTTTCCCCCCCTCTCTAGTAGATGCAAGGCAAGGGAAAGAGCATAAAAGGAATGTCCTTTTCTCTCATCCAGTGCCCGTGGAAGACAGCCAATTCATCAGTGCATTCTTTTTCTGCAAAGCCCAGATGCGGCCTCAGACTCATCCTCAGTACCAAAATCAGTACCATCCAGGTACTGCCAGTTGATTAAGAGTTGATGTGAGAAATAGGACTTATTTGACATCAGGCATTTAAAATGCCTTGCCACATAAGCTCTCTTGGATAAATGTTTTATTCTCAATTTCATATAATTATTGTTTAAAAAATATATTTTATGAAGGTAACATTGATTTATAACTTTTTTTTTTTTTTTTGGCTGCACCTGAGACGTGGAAGTTCCCAGACTAGGGATCAAATCCAGGCCCCAGCTGCTAACCTATCCAACAGCTGTGGCAATGCCAGATCCTTAACCTCCTGCACCAAGCCAAGGATTGAACCTGCGCCTCAGCAGCAAACCGAGTCACTGCAGGGACAGTGCCGGATCCTTAACCCACTGTGCCACAGCAGGAAATCCTGTATTATTTAATTTTTAATGAAACAAAGATATTCTCTTAAAAAAAATAAATTAAAAAAAAAGACTTCAGGAGTTCCCTGGTGGCTCAGCAGGTTAAGGATCTGGCATTGTCACTGCTGTGACTCTGGTTAGTTTTGTGGCACAGGTTTGATCCCTGGCCAGGGAACTTCCCCATGCTGCAGGCATTTTCAAAAACATTCCAAGAAGGGCTAAGCTCTCTCAACTGTCCTGTCCCTGAATCCTGGCCCCTGTGGTCAGATGGTTTCAGGCCTCACGTTTCCTCTCTGGCCCCTCCTGTCACAGATGCTGAGTAGCCACTGTCCCCCTTGGGGTGGCCAGTCTGTAAGCACTTGGCAAATTGTGGGGCATGGGAACAAAGGGGCCCCAGGCTGACTGCAGCTATTCTGTGTACCCCCCACCCCTTCCAGGAACCTGAATGAATTGCGGGTGTTGCTGCTGGAGGCCAATCGCCACTCCCCTGGGCCTGAGAGGGACCTGAGCCGCGAGGTCCACAAGGCCGAGTGGCGGATCAAGGAGCAGAAACTCAAGGATGATATACGGGGCCTGCGGGAAAAGCTGACCGGGCTGGTGCGTAGAGAAGGGGGGCGAGTGATGGAACGCCAGGGCGAGGCTGGGGCTACCTGCTGTCAGGCCATGGAGACTGACCTCCCCGAGCTACCCCAGGGACAGCCAAGTCACAGGGTTTCACAGTCCCCTAGAACCATAGGCAGGGTCAGTGACGTGGCCAGTGGAGGGGCCATGACAGCTCCTTTTACAGACATCATGGCTGGCTGTGCGGCCTCTGGGTGATACAGTGCAAAGGAAGACTTCCTAAGAATCTGGCCAGTCCAGACACGGCAAGGGCTTCTGCCAGATGGTGAGCTTGCCATCCAGGGAAGTAACCAACCAGAAACCAGCTCCTTGTTCAGGGTCCTGCCCTGACCATTCATGCTTCAGTCTCAGGAAGGAGAACTAAATGGGGGCCAGACTGAGCAGAGTTCCCAGAGGTAGGGGCGGGGTAGGCAAGTGGTGCTGGTTGCACAGGATGAAGCCATTCTTGGGGTCAGTGTTCGGGACAAGCCTGTGGCCGGTTCCTGGGCTAGGTCAACTCCAGGGTGTGGACAGGATGGGGTCCGGGGGGACAGGCACCTGCAGTCAGGGGAAGCCGCTCTGAAGCTCCTCACTCCCTCCCACCCCGCCTCGGGGGCCCAGCCACACGGGAGGAGATGGAAGGAGAAGAGTGGCCTCTTGGGCAGGAGGGGACACAAGACCTGCCTGCAGCTGTGGGAGCTGCACAGGCAAGGTTAAGGGAGAAGGGGCGTCACTCTGCTGTGCCCAGATCATGGGTGTGGGGACCACGGGGTCCGGCTGCCCTGCGACCTTCCGGTCTGGCCAGCAGGGGGAGTGGTTACAGAGCCTTCTGTGGTCCTCATGGTGCTGTGAGTCTAGGTATAATTCAGAAACCAAGGCCCTGGGGCTGTGGGGATTTGGGAGTTCCGATTCCGAGGCTTTCCCGGAACCACGTGGAAGGGGCAGAGCTGCCCTGGCTGCTCTGTGGGCCGCAAGCTGGTCCAATTTACACATGACTGGCTGCCCCTTCCCCCAGGGTGGCCTATCCCATGTCCCCAGGGAACCATCCCCAAGCACCGCGGAGAACTAGGGATAGGCTTGGTGGTTAGAAACCTCCTGAAGTGAGGAAGGTTCGGACAGAGGAGGAGAGTTGGATAGAGAGTAAGAGCAGAGCAGAAGGACCTGGAAGCATCAGCCTAAGGGGGACAGTTCAGGGAGGGTTTGTGCCAGAGCGAGGAGGCTGGTGAGCCAGGAGGCAGGTGCATCTCTGGGTACCATGGTGGTGGGGTCAGCTGTGGAGGCCTTGGAAGGGAAGGTAACAGATGTCCTGTGGGTGGGGGAAGGGTTCCAGGAATAAGGCTATGGGTCTAACAGGGACGAGGAGGGACTCACGGGAGACAATGTGGAGGGAGTGGGGGGTGGGGAGGGGATGCAGGAAGAAGAGAGGTTTCAGGAAGCATCTGACGGAGCCTGGGAATTCAGGGCAGGGGGGCAAGGAGGATGCTTCACTGAGGACCCTCAGGTGAGGGAGGGAGGCCCAAGGGGCCCGGTGATGCTCAGGGACAGAGGAGTTCCTGCCTACGGGAGAGTCTGCCCTCTGGCAACACGGACATGTGCGGTCACATACACGCACGCACGTACATGTGCGCACACACGCAGCACGTCCGTACGTCTTCACGCACGCACATACGTCCGTACGTCTGCACGCAGCACACGCACGTCCGTACGTCTGCACACAGCACACGTACGTACGTCTGCACGCACACGCTATTCCTTTTTCCTGCCGCGTCCAGGACAAAGAGAAGTCCCAGTCGGATCACAGGCGCTATTCTCTTATTGACCCGTCCTCATCCTCGGCGCCCGAGGTCCTGCGGCTGCAGCACCAGCTGATGAGCACGGAGGATGCGCTGCGGAACGCGCTGGACCAGGCTCAGCAGGTGGAGAGGCTCGTGGAGGCCATGAGGAGCTGTCCCGACAAGGCCCAGGTGAGTTGCGTCTCACTCAGGTCCGAGGGGAGACCCGGTCTTGCCCCCAGGAGTCCCAGCCCAAGGGGTGCATGGCTTTATCCTGAGGCCCTCAGACTAAGAGCAGAGATGCGGCTTCGCCCTAAGAGCCTAGGTTTTCTGGGGTCCTGGGACCTCCATTCTGAAGAGGTCTGCTCGGTTTGGAGCCTGAGGTGGTCCCTTCGGGAAGGCCCCGCCATCTAGTGGACGAACCAGGAAATGCTGCCCGGTGAACCTCACGCAGCATCTTGCCCGTGACTCTTACAGGCTATCGGTAATTCCGGTTCCGCAAACGGCATCCACCAGCAAGACAAGGCCCACAAACAAGAGGTAAGGGGCACCCTGGCCTTGGAGAGATACTCTACCACCCCCATGGCCCTCGCGTATAGGCATGCTCCTCTGGAAAAGAAATTTTGAAAAGCCACCAAAAATAGAAAGATGGTTTCTGCAGGAGGCTTTCCGATAGGGTCCCTCGTGGAGTGGGGCCAGTGTAATCAAACTCGATTCACTTACCATCCTGCCCTTTTGACCTTTCCAAAAAAAGTCGTGTTATAGAGTAACGAGCGTATTGGGAAATTTTCAGGGTTACAGTTTTGTATAAGTGTAAGTGTGTGTGTATGTGTATATACATATGTGAAAAAATATACGTATAAAGGTGAAAATACTAGTAGCTCTTCTACCCAGAGATGATAGAGGTTAACGTTTTTAAGTGATCTCCTTCCTGCGGTTTTGCTAAGCACGTATGTATGTGCATGTACGTATACAGTCGGTCCTCATTATTCACAGCTTCCATACTTGCAAGCTGAGCTACTCAGTAACAATTATTTTTAACCCCAAATCGTGATGGTATCTTCATGGTCATTTGTGGACAGGTGCAGAGCAGAGAAAAGTTTAACAGCCTCAAGTGCCCATTCAAACTGCACTTGAACAAGACACCCTGCTGCCTTCTCGTTGAGCTCATTTTGCAAATGTGTCCTTTTCACTTGGTGATTTCCGCTGTTTAAAATGGTCCCCAAGCACCCCACCAAAGAGTTAAGTCTAGTGTTCCTGAGTGCAAGAAGATTGGGCTATGCCTTCTAGAAAGTACTTCAGAGAAGCCTCATTTAGGCATGAGTTATAGTGCTGCTGGTCTTGAGTTTATTGCTAATGAATGAGCCAACGGTATCTATCTAGCGAGAGGTCTTTGAACAGAAGCATATGTGAGGAGTTCCCGTCGCGGCTCAGTGGAAATAGAGCTGACTAGGAACCATGAGGTTGCGGGTTCGATCCCTGGCCTCGCTCAGTGGGTTAACGATCTGGCATTGCTGTGAACTGTGGTGTAGGTTGTAGCCGCGGATCAGATCTGGCGTTGCTGTGGCTGTGGCATAGGTCAGCAGCTACCGCTCCGATTAGACCCCTAGCCTGGGAACCTCCATATGCCACGGGTTCAGCCCTAAAATGACAAAAGCCAAAAAAAAAGGCGCACGTGAGACATGGTTTTATGTTGAGGTTGCACATCTGCGGTATTGTCTTCCCACTGGCAACGATGGTTTAGTGTTTGCCAGGTCCGCATCTCTGTGACTTTATAGACCAGAGGTCCTGCACATAATGAGAACCGGTATGTGTGTATGTATAGGTCTGTAGATGTGAGTATGCATTAACTTAAAGACGTTTTTATTGAAGTATCTTTGATGTACATCCATTGACTTTTTACTTGGGGAGTTCCCGTTGTGGCACAGCAGAAACAAATCTGACTAGGACTCATGAGGTGGGTTAAGGATCCGGCGTTGCCGTTAGCTGTGGTGTAGATCGCAGACACGGCCCGGATCCCACGTTGCTGTGGCTGTGGTGCAGGCCAGCAACTGTAGTGCTGATTTGACCCCTAGCCTGGGAATCTTCATATGTCACGGGTGCAACCCTAAAAAGCCAAAAAAAAAAAAAAAAAAGCAAACTTTTCATTTGGAAATAATTTCAAACCGACAAAAAATTTGCAAGAATAAAAAATGGTGTCATCTCTGCTTCCCCCCCATAACATATTGCTAATGTTCTGCCACATTTGCTATATTTTCTGCTCTCCGGGCGTAGATGTGTATGTGTGACAATGCATGTCATACTTTTCTGAATAATTTTTTGAGTGTCATGGCCCTTAATACTTCAGTCTGTGTTTCTGGAGAAAAATGATGTGATTTTACGTGAACACAGTGTAATTATCGATCTGACCTCAGCACATGTAAGGCCGACCTGAGATTTACAGTGAATCACGCCCACACCCATTTTCTTCATTTGACCCAGGATTTTCTTCCCGGCGCTTCCCTGTGGGTACAGGATCCAGTCTGTGTTTAAATCAGCTCATTGCATGTGGTTGTTACGTCTCATCCTTGAATCTGGACGCTTTCCTCAACTTTGATTTTTATGAGGTTGACATTTTTGAAATACAGTTGTACCTCCTTTCTTAGACAGAAGATTCCTCTCGTGGGGTCGGTGTGAGGGTTCCTGGCAGTGGGAGCCAGGTTCTGCAGTCCGGGCTGGAACACTTGGTCAATGGCATAGTCTTCTCTGGGCATCACGCCTGGGGAGCGGGGCGTCTGTCTGTCCTTCCTTCGTGCTGTGCGTTTTGATCGCCTGGTCATAGTGTCGTCCGGATCCTCCGCTGCAGAGTTCAGGGTCCCTTCCTAGTGAGCGTTAAGTGGAGACTCTCGAAGGCGGCATGACCACTCTGCGCCTGACCAGGTGCTGCCTGGATTCAGCGCCCATTCCTGCGCCTGGCGCAGCCGGCTTGGCGGTGATGGTTGCAGAGCAGCAGATAAATCATTTTGATAGAGCGGGTAGCATGCTTTACAGTTTCACTTCCTGGTTTTTTTTTAATGGAACCTTTTCAACATAAGTATTTTCTCTTTTCTTTAAGCAGTCTCTGCAAATTCTATGTTTTATAAGATTGTGGGTGGAAAATTGGTTTTCTAGAATTTCCTGGGCCCAACTCCCTTTTGGGAAGGCCTTTGCTCCACTGTGGGTTTTGTTTTTTTTTTTTTTTTCCTTTTCTAGGGCTGCACCTGCGGCATGTGGAGGCTCCCAGGCTAGGGGTCTAATTGGAGCTGTAGCTGCCGGCCGATGCCACAGCCACAGCAACGTGGGATCCAAGCCACTTCTGCAGCCTACACCACAGTTCACAGCAACGCCGGATCCTTAACCCACTGAGTAAGGCAAGGGATCGAACCCACAACCTCATGGTTCCTAGTCGGATTGGTTAACCACTGTGTTATGTTTGAGGGAGGTGCCTGGTGGCCTCCACCCCACAGGTAACCCCTGGCACCCGCGCACAGTGTTAGAGCCCCCCCAAGGGTCCCAGGTGCCAGCCTCATTAGACTCTGTCCTTGGCTCAGTGTGTGACCTTGGGCCAGTGAGGCTGGGGCAGAGGAAGGAGTCGCGGCCACAGGCGCTCACCTAGAGATGAGAGAGCCCTGGCTACAGAGTCTGCCAAGGGCCTGGCCCCATGGGTGAGGAGCGGAGGGCTGGGTGCACGGAGGAGGGGACCCCGCGCTGGGCCTGAGGGCAGGTGGGGATGCGGGGCTGGCAGGGTTCTGTCTGGGAGAAGCCGCCTGTGCTGGGCGCCCTGGGAGCTGATGTCCTTACCTTGTGCGGCTTTGCTGTGAAGCACAGGGGGCTCATGCTGGTTTATAGTCGAGAAAACCGAGGCTCAGAGTCTCAGCTCTGGTGTTCCTTTCCTTGGATCCAGCCTCCACG
Organism: Catagonus wagneri; assembly: GCA_004024745.2. Lineage (NCBI taxonomy): Eukaryota > Metazoa > Chordata > Mammalia > Artiodactyla > Tayassuidae > Catagonus > Catagonus wagneri. The sequence continues at coordinate 14,425 of PVHT020000100.1, read as the reverse complement.
CAGTCCCTCGGAGCGCTTTGTAAAACCTACCTGCTCTCACCTCTTCCCCTCAACTTCCCATAAACCGCTCCCCACTGCCTCCTGTCCCTCCGTGCCCCAAATACTCAGCAGAGAGACTGCTCCTCGAGTTCCGTGGTGGCGCAGTGAGTTAAGGACCCAGCCATGTCACTGCTGTGGCTCTGGTTGCAGCTATGGCGAGGGTTCAATCCCTGGCCCTGGAACTTCTGCATGTTGTGAGCACAGGCAAAAAAAAGAGAGAGAAAGACTGCTTCAGCCTCAGGGCCTTTGCACGTGCTGTTCCTTCTACCTGGCACAGGTGGATTCTGCTCCCCCAGCCTGCCCTGCTCCCTTTCCCCTCTGCCACTGGTCCCTAAGCTTCCCGTGACACTTGCTGATCAAGCCCTTATTCTCTCCAGGACAAGCACTGACCCTGAGGGACACCGTGGAGCGGCCCAGTTCACACCAGAGCCCCTCCGGCCTGCCCTGGCGGCGCCCCCTCCAGGCAGGGGCCAGAACTGTCGCTTTGACAAGAACAGTGTTTGTAACAGTAGCCGCGGACAATCCCCACCCCGACCCCCTGCCAGACCAGGAGGCTTCCTCAAGCACGACCTTCCACGGAGAGCGGTCCAGCGCCGGCCACGCCCCCGGGACCTTCAGTCTGGACGCCTGGGTTTCTGGAGTTGGTCTGGGGAGGCCAGGGCGATCCAGCCAGGCCCCTCTCCCCAGGAGCTGCTCTGAGGACCGTCTTGGCCCCCCTTTTCCTCCCCCCTTCTCCCGGGTCCCTCCCAGACCCCAAGAGCCATTGTCTGGGCAAGGGGTCAGCAGAGGGCCCCGGCTTCTTGCAGGCACCAAGGAGGGAGGCCCAGCCCTCAGGAGCTGCAGCCCCTTCCGGTCCAAGGCTGTTCCCAGGGCCTCTTGTCCCCACATACTGAGCCTCTTTCAGAGAGTGGTACAAGGTCCCTGTGGCCCATCTGCCCAGTGAGGCCGCAGGTTCAAAGGGGGCAAGGCCTTTGTCCCCCGCCCCAGCCGCAGCACACACGGCTCCAAGCTGCTGGCCAGAGGGTAGTCACCGAGGCCCGGAGCCCCAGTATTAGGAGAGTTTGGAAGCCCCTCCCCTCCCCCCTCCCCGCTGACCTGGCTTGGAGTTGGGGCAGGGCGGCCCCAGGGGGCCCCAGAACCAGGGCTCTGGGTGTGTTTTAACTGGTTGTACCCTGGGTTGACCTGATGTTCCAAAGCCAGGCCTCCCACCTGCAGACGGGCCCGTGCAGACTCCGATCTACACAGCCAGGGACCCTTGGCGCGCACACGCTCAGAGGGGTCACGCGGGCACATGCGCCGTGTGGGTGGGATGCTCAGAACTTGCGGACGCTCACCCTAGGGTTCGAAGACCGAGCCCTGGTCCAGGCCGGGTCGGGCCGTGACCGCGCACACAGCGAACGCTCCTGCAGCCCCGCCGTGCACACACACAGCCGGGTACACGTGGGCGAGCCTTCAGGGAGGCGTAGGCCCTGCACACGCGTGAGAATACACATCCCAACAGCCCCTTTTCGGCCTTGCAAGGCCCCTGTCTGGGGCTTCTTTAAACCCTGTCTCCTGTAGCCGAGAAAAGAATCCATGGATGATGGAGCAGAAACATCTACCCGACCCCCTGTTTCCTGCCTGGTCCTGCCAAGCGCGTGGTGGGAAAGTCAGCGGCGGCCACAGCCGCCACCTCTAGAGCTGCCCCGCCTCCCGCAGCTCAGGGAGAATGTCCCAGGGGCCTCTCTCCCTGGGGGCCGCAGGTGGGGCCGAGGGCCGGGTAGTTCCCGCCAGAACAGATAAGCAGTTGGCCCCCTGGGAGCAGACCAGGTAGCCTTCGAGTGCTCCCAGGTGCAGGTGGGGGCGTCCGCGTCCTCGCCCAGAGCAGCCCACCCTGAGGGCAGCGGGCCAGGGCCCAGTCCCCTCTCCCTGTTGGCTTTCGGTAGCTCTTGCATGCGGTTTTATTAACAACAATCTAGAAGCAATGCTGTAGTGGCTTAACCCAGAGGCAAATACTACTCTTTCCAGCAAAATCAGGCAGCTGCCTTGCCCACTGGAGACTGATTAGTCTAACAGCCAAAAGCCCACAGGGGTTGGGGCTGAGCCCCCCGGGCGGGCTGGCAGGTGGCCAGTGCGTCCTAGTGAGCGTCTGCGCCTGCCCAGTGTGCGCTCAGCCACGCCCCCTCCCCCGAGTCCTTCCGCGCCCTTCCATTCCTTTCCCCGAAGTGGAATTGTTGAAGTGTGGCGAGTCTGTGCTCGAGACAATAAAGCTTGTGACTGAGGTCCAGGAACCTGCACTTCCGGTTTCTCTCTGCGCGCCGGTGGCTTCTTCGACCTTTCCCAGCTCACCGGCACCTGGCGCCAGGGGCTGTTCCCGATCCTGTTCCCGGTGGGCCGCCAACTAATTCTCACTCAGGTGTGAGTGGCTGATGAGGCCCCAGAGGGCCGGGGTTGGAAGAAGTGCAGGGCTGAGCTGCCTCGACGGAGGAGAGGGAGTTCAGCAAGAACAGGGCGCGAGCCAGAGGCGGGAGGTGGAGGCCGCGCGAGGCTGCCAGAGAAGCCTGGGGTCGGGGGTGGATTTGAATCTGCTGAAGGGTGTAAGCGGGCGCCCAAGGGAAAATAAAGTCTCCCGGACGTGCAAAGTAGCGACGGATCAGCTAATCCAAGTTTGATGAGAACACTTAGGGCTTCGTGAGCTCATTCTGTCTCCTGCGTTGAAATGTCTACAGATGAGCTGGCTAGCGTTTTGCTAGCTGGATGGTCGTTTTGCAGACTGTGTGGTTGAGGCCCCCACCCCCTTCGCGGAGACCGAAAGGGCTTTCGAGGTTGAATGTGCCCGGAAGCTCGGTGCTCTTTGCCAGGCCCTGTATCAGCAGAGTCCTGGAGAAGCGGTGGCACCGCCCAAGGGTGAGGAACGAGAGCTGAGGGAGGGGTCGTGTGCGCAGGTGTGGACAGGGCTAAGCAAGCACACTTGGGACTCGGCTGTGGGGAGAACCCCAGTGGGCGGTGCGGAAGGAGCTGGAGGAGTAGACACCCCGACTGCTCGACGCCTGCCGGCCCCTCGCGTGGGCTGAGCCCTAGCGGATGCCAAGACCGGAGAGCCTGCGGGAGGCTGTAGCGGTCAGCCCCTGGGGCAGAGGGTGCCCGGCGGGTGCAGAGTGGTCTGGGGTAGGGACAAGGAGGGCAATTAACACAGTGTCCATACAGCGCAGGTCTGGGAGAGGTTTAAACGCGCCGACTCGGATATAAGTGGTCTCTGCTGGAGCTCCCGCCGCCTGGTGGTGGTGCTGCTCGGCTTCTCCTCCCCGGGCCAGGCGCTTGCAGGACCAGTTTAACCTTCGGGGGGAGCTCCACACTGGGGTTCGTGTTAGCTGCTCTGAAGAAGAGCTTGCTGGGGAGGTAGCGGGGAGGAAGGAGGTGGAGGCAGGCGGGCACTGTCACAGAGAGGGCCAGGAGCCTGGGGTCTCTGGCCCTTGCTGTCACCAGAGGGTACGTGGAACCTGAGGCCAGAGGGAGAAGGGCGTGAACTGCACAGGAGCTTCCTGAGTCCTTGTCCGCCCAGGGCTGGGCATCCAGGATGAGGGAGGGGCCTCTGCAGGGGTGAGTGCTGAGTTCAGCCCGCTGTGCAGAGCCCTGCTCACGGGGTTTCACAGCCTGGAGGCAGGGGCAGGGAGCCCGAGGGCCGCGGCGTGGGGTGCATTGAGGGAGTGTATGCAAAGTCAGAGGCCTGGAGGGCGGCCTTGAACCCTTCAGAACTGTGCCCCTGGGGCAGGGGTAGGGAGCGTTTCTGATGGCAGCAGCCTGGGAACAGCTCTGGCACTGGATGTCCTTGGGGTCCAGCCTTCCGGCCTCTGGCTTGCAGGCCAGGCCCACTGCTCCACTTCTCTGAGCCTCCCTTTCTTCATCCGTAACAGGGAGAAAATAAAACCGATCTCGGGCATCGTGGGGAGTAAATGAGCCACGGAAGAAGCCTTGAGATTAAAGTCTATGCCAGGTGGTTTCCTCCCCTGTCCCAGCGCGGCAGAGAGGCTGCGCCTTCTCCACCGCAGGCCCCCGGGGCCCCCGCCCCTGGCAGG
>PVHT020000100.1:0-10231 GCA_004024745.2 Catagonus wagneri | reverse complement strand
CACCACTGATTTCTTTTTTCTTAGTCTTTTTTGTAATGATTTTTTTCCCATTATAGTTGGTTTACAGGGTTCTGTCAATTTTCTACTGTACAGCAAGGTGACCCAGTCACACATACCTATGTACATTCTTTTTCTCACATTATCCTCCATCATGCTCCATCACAAGTGACTAGATAGTCCCCTGTGCTAAACAGCAGGATCTCATTGCTTATTCATTCCAAAGGCAATAGTTTGCATTTATTAACCCCAAGCTCCCAGTCCGTCCTACTCCCTCCCCCTCAGCAACCACAAGTCTGTTCTCTAAGTCCATCACCATTGATTTTTGCATACGTCCATGGAGCTTGCCTGCTGTAATTATTACTATGAAGTTGTTTTTTTTTTTTTTTTTTTTGCTTTTTAGGGCCGTACCTGTGGCATGTGGAGGTTCCCAGGCTAGGGGTTGAATCTGAGCTGTAGCCATGGGCCTACGCCACAGCCACAGCCATGCAGGATCTGAGCTACATATGCAACCTACACCACAGCTCACTAGCTCACGGCAACACTGGATTTTTAACCCACTGACTGAAGCCAGGGATTGAACCCACCACCTCATGGTTTCTAGTCAGATTCATTTCCACTGAGCAACAGCAGGAACTCCTCTTGCAATGTTCTAATACTGGTTTTCTAGTTCCCTCATTCAGTCTCCGTTTATTAACTGAAATTCTTCTGTAAGGAAGACTTGTCTCTTCTCCATTTATTTATTTGTTTCACTATGGACTCATAGATATGTTTTCTGTACTTTGGGTTATCATGCAGCATGATCATTATTTTACTTTATTGTTCAAGGTGTCCTGGCCCTGGCCATTGGGAGCGCCTTCAGCTGGCTCCCCTGTCCCCATCTTTCTATTTTTTGAACGCTTCCTTACTTTCTCCAGTATGTGCCAGACTCATATTTTTCCGCTGTAACCCTGGAATCTGCCGCTGAGATAAGAACCTAAAGCACCAGCCACCAAAGGGGGAAAATAGATCCAACTGGATTTAATCGCAGTTTACATCTTTTTTGCTTCAAAGTATCCCCCCCCCAAAGGTGAGAAGAATGTTTGCAAATCATACACCTGCTAAGGGTCTAGTGTCCACAATATATAAGGAACTCGTTCACCTCTAGGAAGACAAATACCTCGATTTAAAATTAGGCAAAGGGGGGAGTTCGCGTCGTGGCTCAGTGGTTAATGAATCTGACTAGGAACCATGAGGTTGTGGGTTCGATCCCTGGCCCTGCTCAGTGGGTTAAGCAACCTGCGTTGCCGTGAGCTGTGGTTTAGGTTGCAGACGTGGCTCGTATCTGGCATTGCTGTGGCTGTGGTGTAGGCTGGTACCGCAGCTCTGATTAGACCCCTAGTCTGGGAACTTCCATGTGCAATGGGTGCAGCCCTAAAAAGCAAATTAAAAAAAAAAATTAATTGTGGTAAAATTCACATAACACGAAAGTTAACATCTTAACCATAATAAAGTGTGCAGTTTGGCAGTGTTAAGTATTCTCACATGTTGTGCAGCAGCTCTCCAGAACTTTCTCACCCTGTAGAACTGAAACTCTAACAGCAGCCCTTTCACAGCAGCTCTGCCAGCCCCTGGTCCCCACAGTTCTGCTTTCTGCATCTGCGTTTGACTGCTATAGACACCTCATCTAAGCGGAATCATTTCATTTTTGTGACTGGCTTTTTTCACTGAGTACAGTGTCCTCTAGGTTCATCCACGTTGTGGCTGCTGGCTTCTGGGCGCCCGCGAAAAGAACGCGTTTTCCCACCAAATCAGGCTTCTCGGCCTAGAAGAACACATTTGCAGTGCTTTCCAGCCCAGAGAAACCGCCTGCAAACCAGCAGTGTGCAGGGAGGTTTCCCCAGCAGAGAGCCTCCATGGGCCTAAGGACCAGAGAGGCCGAGTTGGGAAAACGGCAAGGGTGGCTTCCCGGGCCCAAACGTTGATGGTGCTCAAGTTAGTTCCCCATGCAAAGACACACACATAACACAACACACACAAAACAAACACACAAAACACACAAGCCATAAAACACAATAACACAACATAGAAGCACACAACACACACACAAGAACACACAAAATAGAAAGTACACTAAAAACACACACACAACAACACAACACACACAAAACACACACACACACAAAGAACACACATTACACACAAATCAAAACACATAAAAACACAACACACACACAACACACATCACAAACAAAAACACACACCAACAACACACAGAAAATAAACGCATACACACAACACACACAACGAAACACACACACACAACACAATCACACAACATATACACAACAGACACACAGCACACACACAAAGCAAATACACACAACAGCACACACTCACTACACAACACACACAAAACCAACACACACAACATACACCCAAAAACGCACACAAGAAACAGCTAACCACATGACACACAAATAACAAAAGACACATGCCATGAACACACACAACACACACAAACGTTCTACACACACAGAGCACCGACACACAACCAACACAAAACAGCAACGTACACAAACAACACACACACAGAACACACAGCAAAACACACAAAACACAACAAACACAAAGATCACACACACACAAAACACACACAACACACACAACAAAACACACACACAACAACACAACAGACACACATACAACACACACTATACAAACAACACACACACAACCCCACAACAAAAACACACAAGCAGACACACAAGAAATACAACAAACACAGACTACACACACACAACACACACAAAAAATGCAGTAAACCCAACATACACACAGAAAACACACAGAAAACACACAACACAGAAAACTCACACAATACCCACACACAAACACACAACACCCACACAAAGCAAATACACACAACACAACACACAACACACACACAAAGGAGACAAACAAAACACACAGACACAACAAAGAGAAGAACAACACACACACACAACACACAAACACAATGCACACAAAACACACAGAAACCTAACACACAACAACACAAGACGCACACAAACACACACACACAACACACTCAAAACAACGCAAACACACAGCACAAATATAACAACACAACACAAACATGGGACACCCTCAGAACACACACACAACACACGCACAAACAAACACAAAACAACACAAAAAAATACAAAAAACACACACCCAACAAACACTCACTACACACACAAAACACACACACGACACACACAACACACAAAATGATACACGCAAAAAACACACAATAGCACAAAACACACTAAACACACACACACAACACACACTCAAAAACACAACACACACAAAACACACACACACAATGAAACACAACTCACACATCACACACACACAACGACACACAGTAAGAACACACACAACACAACACATAGACTCAAACAACAGAACACACACAATACACACACACACAACGGAAACACAAACAAACCAAAGAAACACACAACACACACCAGGAACACAAAACACATATACAACACACACAAAACACAGAACACACACACACACACACACAATAATACAACAAATACACAACACACACAACACAGAATATCACAAACAAAAACACAACACACACCAAAAACACACACCATATACACACACAACACACACACATACACACAACATACACACAAAAAGCACACACAACACACATGGCAAACACACAAACAGAATAACACAACACACACAAAACACACTCAAACGACACACACAGAACACAACACACACAAAACAATCACACACAACACACAATCAATAAAACACAATAACACAACATAGAAGCACACAACACAGACACAAGAAAACACAAAACCGAAAGCACACACAACAACACAACACACACAAAACACACACACACAAACACACTTAACACTGAACACAAAACACATAAAAACACAACACACAAACAACACACACATCATCAAAAAAAACATACCAACAACACACAGAATATAAACACATACACACAACACAAACAACAGAACACACACAGACAACAAAATCACACAACACAAACACAACAGACATACAGCATACACACAAACCAAATACACACAACACACACAACACATACTCACAACACAACACGCACAAAACCAACACAAAACACATACACCCAAAAACGCACAAAAGAATAGATAACGACATGACACAAACAGAAATAACAAGTACAAGACACACAACATAAACACACAAAACACACACAAATGTTCTACACACACAGAACACCGACACACAACCAAAACAAAATAGCAACATACACAAACAACACACACAGAGAACACACAGCAAAACACACAAAACAAAACACACACAAAGAGCACACACAAATAACACACACACACGAAACACACACACACAACACACTCAACGAAACACACACACAAAAAACACAACACACATACAACACACACTATACAAACAACACACACACAGCCCCACTACAAACACACAACAAGCAGACACACTAAAAATACAACAAACACACACAACACAGAGACAACACACACAAAAAATGCAATAAACCCAACATAGACACAGAAAACACACACAAAACACACAACACAGAAAACATTTACAAAACACACACACAAACACACACACAGCAAAAACACTCAACAAACACACAACGCACCCACGAGACACAGAAACACACAGACACAACCAACAAAAAAACACACACACACAACACACAATCACAACGCACACAAAACACACAGAAACCTAACACACAACAACACAAGACACACACAAACACAAACACACAATACACTCAAAACAATGCAAACACACAGCACAAGTATAAATACACAACACGAACACGGTACACCCTCAGAACACACACACAGCACATGCACAACCCAACAAACACAAAACAACACACATTCACAAAACACAGAAAACACACACACACAGCACACACTCAACACACAATACGATTCACACAAAAAACACACAACAGCACAAAACACAAAAAAAACACACACAACACACTCAACAATGCAAAACACACAACACACACACACACACAACAAACACACAACACTCACACATCACACACACACAATGACACACAGTAAGAACACACACAACACAACACATAAACTCAAACAACACAACACACACAATACACACACACAATGGAGACACAAACAAATCAAAGAAACACACAACACACACCAAGAACACAAAACACACACAACACACAGAAACAAAACACAGAACACACACACACACACAAAACACAAACAACAATACAACACACACACACAATAACACAACAAATACACAACACAGAATATCACAACACACAAAAACACAACACACACCAAAAACAAACACCATACACACACACACAAAACACACACACACACACAACATACACAAAACGAGAACACACAACACACACATAGCAAACACACACACAAACAGAATAACACAACACACACAAAACACACTCAAAGAAGACACACACAGAACACAACACACACAAAACAATCACAACTCAAATTGCAATAAAACACAAGAACACAACATAGAAACACACAACGCACACACAAGAACACACAAAACCGAAGCACACAAAATAAACACACACAACAACACTACACACACAAAACACACACACACCAAGAACACACAGAACACACAAAACAAAACACATTAAAACACAACACACACACAACACACATCACACACAAAACACACACGCCAAGATAACACAGAAAATAAGCACATACAAAACACACACAGTGAAACACACACACACAACACAATCACACAACACATACAGAACAGACACACAGCACACACACAAAGCAAATACACACAACACACACAACAACACACACTCACTACACAACACACAAAAACCAACACACACCCAAAAATGCACACAAGAAACAGCTAACCACATGACACAAACACAAATAACAAACAAAAGACACACACCATGAGCACACACAACACACACAAACGTTCTACACACACAGAGCACAGACACACAACCAACACAAAACAGCAACGTACACAAACAACACACACACAGAACACACAGCAAAACACACAAAACACAACGTACACAAACAACACACACACAGAACACACAGCAAAACACACAAAACACAACACACACAAAGAGCACACGCACGCAAAACAGAGAACACACACGACACACACAACAAAACACGCACACAACAACACAACACACACTATACAAACAACACACACACAACACCACAACAAACACACAAGTAGACACACAAAAAATACAACAAACACAGACAACACACACACAACACACACAAAATACGGAATAAACCCATCATAGACACAGAAAACACACACAAAACACAGAAAACATTCACAAAACACACACACAAACACACAACACACACACACAGCAAACACACAGAATACAATACACAACACACACACAAAAGAGACACACAAACACACAGACAAACCAACAGAAAAACAACTCACACACACACAACACACAAACACAACACACACAAAACACACGGAAAACTAACACACAACAACATAAGACGCACACAAACACACACACACAACACACTCAAAACAACACAAACACACAGCACAAAAATAACAACACAACACAAACACGGGGCACCCTCAGAAAACACAAAACACACACACAACCCAACAAACACAAAACAACACAAAAAAAAACCACAAAAACACACACCCAACACACAGTCACTACACACACAAAACACACGAGACACACACACAACACACAAAACGATACACACAGAAAACACACAACAGCACAAAACGCACTAAACACACACACACAACACACACTCAAAACACAACCCGCACACAACACACACACACAACACTCACACATCACACACACACGACAGACAGTAAGAACACACAACACACAACACATAAACTCAAACAACACAACACACACAATACACACACACACAACGGAGACACAAACAAACCAAAGAAACACACAACACACACCAAGAACACAAAACACACACACAACACACACAAAACAAAACACAGAACACACACACACACACACAAAACACAAACAACAGTACAACACACACACACAATAACACAACAAATACACAACACACACAACATAGAATATCACAACACGCAAAAACACAACACACACCGAAAACACACAACATACAGACACACAAAACACACACACACATAACATACACACAACAAGCACACACAGCACACACAGATAGCAAACACACACACAAACAGAATAACACAACACACACTCAAACAAGACACACATAGAACACAACACGCACAAAACAAACACACACAACACACACGCCATAAAACAGAATAACACAACATAGAAGCACACAACACACACACAAGAACACACCAAACCGAAAGCACACAAAACTCACACACAGCAACACAACACACAAAAAACACACACAAACAAAGAACACACATAACACAAAAAACAAAACACATAAAATCACAACACACACACAACACACACATCACACACAAAAACACACACCTACAATACACAGAAAATAAACACAGACACACAACACACACAACGGAACACACACAAAACACAATCACATAACACATACACAATAGACACACAGCATACACACAAACCAAATACACACAACACACACAACAACACACACTCACAACACAACACACACAAAACCAACAAACACAACATACACCCAAAAACGCACACAAGAAGCAGCTAACCATATGACACGAACACAAATAACAAGCACAAGACACACACCATGAACACATACAACACACACAGACCTTCTACACACAAAGAACAACAACACACAACCAACACAAACAGCAATATACACAAAAAGCACACACACAGAACACACAGCAAAACACACAAAACACACACACGAATGGCACACACACACAAAACACGGAAAACACACACAACAAAACACACACACAACAACACAACACACACATACAACACACAGTATACAAACAACACACACACAATCCCAAAACAAACACACAACAGGCAGACACACAAAAAATACTACAAACACAAACAACACACACACAACACACACAAAAAACGCAATAAACCCAACATAGACACAGAAAACACACAAAACACACAACACAGAAAACATTTACAAAACACACACAAACATACAACACACACACACAGCAAACACACACAACACAACACACAACACTCACACCAAAGGGTCACAGAAACACACAGACACAACAAACAGAAAAACAACACACAAGCACAACACACAAACATATCGCACACAAACACACAGAAAGCTAAAACACAACAACACAAGAAGCACACAAAGACACACACAGAACACACTCAAAACAACACAAACACACAGCACAAAAATAAAGACACAACACAAACACGGGACACCCTCAGAACACACACACAGCACACACACAACCCAACAAACACAAAACAACTCAAAACCTCAAAAAACAGACACCCAACACAAGTCACTACACACACAAAACACACACACACAACACACACACAACACACAAAACGATACACTCAAAAAAACACACAACAGCACAAAACGCACTAAACACACACAGACAACACACACTCAAAACACAACCCACACACAACGAAACACACACACAACACTCACACATCACACACACACAACGACAGAGAGTAAGAACACACAACACACAACACATAAACTCAAACAACAGAACACACACAATACACACACACACAACGGAGACACAAACAAACCAAAGAAACACAACACCGGCGTGGTGTTGATGGAGGCAGACGATGGCCGCGAGGGACAATGGATGCCGACGACGCCCACGCATTCGACGGACGCCGACGATGCCAACGACGCGCGCATGATGGACGCCGATGCACGCGCACGACGGACGCCGATGACGCGCGTGCAACAGATGCCGACGATGCGCGTGCGATGGACGCTGACGATGCTCTCGCGAGATGGACACTGACGACGAATGCGCAATGGACGCAGACGACGCGCGGACGATGTTCGCTGAAGACGCGCTTGCAAAGACGCCAACAATGTGCGTGCGATGGATGCTGACGACGTGCGCGTGACAGACGCCGAGGATGCGCGCACACGACGGATGCCGATGACGCATGCTCAACGGACGCAATGCGTGCACGACGGATGCCGACGACGCAGGCACGGGACGGACGCCAATGACGCGCCCGACAGACGCCGACAACGAGCACGCGCAACGGACGCACACCCGTGTGTGCGACGGACACCGACGATACGGGCACGATGGACGCACCGATTGAGTGCGATAGACACAACGCACACGCATGACGGACGCCGACTTGCGCGCGATGGACGCCGATGACACGGGCGCGATGGATTTCGATTACGCGCATGCAATGGACGCCGCAGCGCTCACGACGGATGCCACGACGCTCGCGCGACGGACGCCGAAGACACGCGTGCTACGGATGCCGACGATGCATGCGATGGATGCCGACGACACACGTGCGACATACGCTGATGACACGCACCCGACGGGCGATGATGACGCACACGCGGGATGGATGCTGAAGATGCGTGTTCACGCAACGGACGCCGAAGACGAATGCGTGACGGACACCGTCGATGAGACGCGACGGACGCCAAGGATGGACGAAAGCGCGATGGACGCCGACGCGCCCGCACGTGACAGACGCCAAAGACGCATGCGCAACAGACGCTGACTATGCACGCGATGCATGCTGATGACGCGTGCGGGACGTACACCGATGCGCACGTGCGATTGACGGAGATGACACGTGTGTGACGGACGCTAATGCGCGATCGACGGACGCCTACGCGCGCGTGCGTGACAGACGCCGATGCACGCACGCGCGGCCGACGCTGACGACGCACACGCGACAGAAGCCAATGACGCGTGCTCGATGGATGCAACACGTGCACGACGGACGCCGACGAAGCACACACCAACCCAACCAAGCCACTACTCCCTGCCGTGGCGTCCCTACCTGACCTTACCGGTCAGAATGCTCGGGGCGCGCTTGGGTCTCCTCTTCCGCAGGGGCAGCCTCCTCGGAGAAGCTCCCTGGGCTCCCTCGGGCGACGTGGGATCCGCCGTGCCTCCAGGCAGGGCGCAGCCGCCTTATATAGGGCTCCCAGGTCCC
>PVHT020000099.1:0-14227 GCA_004024745.2 Catagonus wagneri | reverse complement strand
GCGATGTTGAACATCTTTTCATGTGTTTATTTGCCATCTGCATGTCTTCTTTGGAGAATTGTCTGCCTAGATCCTCTGCCCATTTTTGGATGGGGTTGTTTGTTTCTTTGGTGTTGAGCTGTAGGAGGTGTTTGTAAATTTTGGAGATTAATCCCTTGTCAGTTGAATCATTTGCAAATATTTTCTCCCATTCTGTGGGCTGTCTTTTCGTTTTGTTTAGGGTTTCCTTTGCTGTGCAGAAACTTTGAGGTTTAATTAAGTCCCATTTGTTTATTTCTCTTTTTATTGTCCTTACTCTGACAGATGGATCTGAGAAGATGTTGCTATCATTTATGTCAGAGAGTGTTTATTTCCCCTTCTCTTTTAAATGATATTCTCACTGCATAGAGTATTCTAGGTTGCAAATTTTTTCCGTTCAGCACTTTAAATATATCTTGCCACTCCCTTCTGGCCTGTAGTGTTTCTGTAGAGAAATCAGCTGACAGCCTTATGGGGGATCCCTTTTAATCAACACTTTGCTTTTCTCTTGCTGCCTTTAGGATCCTCTCTTTAATTCTTGCCATTTTTAATATAATATGCCTTGGTGTGGGTCTGTTTGGGTTCAACTTGTTTGGGGCCCTCTATGCTTCCTGTACCTTGATGTCAGATTCCTTCAGATTTGGGGAATTCTCAGACATAACTTTTTCAAATATATTTTCAATCCCCCTTTCTTTTTCTTCTCCTTCTGGAATTCCTATTATGCATAGATTGGGCCGCTTTATATTATCTCATAGATCTCTTATATTGCTTTCATGTTTTTTCATTGGTTTTCTGTCTGCTGTCCTGATTGGGTGATTTCCATTATTTTATCGTCCATGTGGCTGATTCATTCCTATGCATTATTCCATCTGGTCTTTATTGCCTTTAGCTCAGTTTGCATCTCTGCAAATGAGTTTTCTAGCTTTTCTTGGCTCCTCCTTATAGTTTCTAGCTCCGTTCTAAGGGAATCTGCATTGCAATTTTCGTCTTCTCTTAATTCCTTGATATTCAGCCTTAATTTCTCTGGTATTTTCACTACCTCCCTTCTGAACTCCATTTCTGTCAGACTGCAGAGGTCTGTGTCATTGTTGACTGCTTTAGATGACTTGTCCTGTTTTTGGTTTTTTGTTTTTAACTGGGAATGGCTTCTGAGCTTCTTCATCTTGCTTATGCAATTCTTCTTCTGCGAGTTTGGGTGAAGCCACACTGTGGTCTTGTAAGGCTACTTCTAGGCAACAGCACCCCTGTGTATGTTTTGGTGGGGCTATTATTTTTGGTGTGGGAGTTTGAATATTTGGTGTCCCTTTCTTCGGTGTGAGCAGGCTGTGATCTCCCTTGTGCTCCGTGTGTTTTCAGGGAGAAGGAAGCAGTGGGTAGGGCCAGCAGTTGGTGCCTGGTCTCTGGGCTCTCAACAGCAGCACGGACCTGCAGGAAGGTGGCACTGGCTAATTCTAGTTGCAGGGCCCTGGCAAGTGGTAATGAGCTTTAGGCAGATCTACCAGGTGTCCAGAGCATTTGGCAGTAGCAGCAGCAGGATGTGTGAGTTCCCAGGGGAGTGGGAGCCACAACAGCTGGTGTTCGATTGCAGTGCCCTCCTCTGAGGTGACTGGAACCACAGGTGGTACCTGCTCAGGGACTCCTAGTGGTAGCGGGCCATGACCGTCTCTAGAGCCAGTGATAACTGTGGTGCTTTGCCCCCTCCACCTGTAGACCATGCGTGAAGCAGCCCGTCTCACTGAGCCCTCAGGGGGGTGCTATACAGGTTGTTCCTAGTTGCAGGGTCCTGGGAAGTGACAGAGATCAGGCATACGGGTACTGCCCAGAGCACTTAGCAGTGGGAGCAGTGGGGTTGGTGTGTTCCCAGGAGTGCAAGGGCACCCACAGGTGGTGTTCAGTCCCAGTGCCCTCCTGTGTGGTGCCCTTGAGGTGACTGGGGCTGCATGTGGTGCCTGTTCACGGACCACTAGTGGTAACGTGTCATTCCCATCTCTGGAGCCGGAGAGAACTGCGGTGGTTTGCCTCTGCCTCCTGTAGACCATGCAGGAAGCACCTCGTCCTGCTGAGCCCCCACAGGATGTGCTGCACAGGGTGCTCTTAGTTTCAGGTTCCTGGGAAGGGACAAGCGTCTGGGCGCTGCCCAGAATGTTCGGCAGTGGCAGCTGCAGGCAGGTGTGCTCCTGGGGCAGCGAGAGCAACAGCAGGTGGAGTTCCGTCGTGATGCCCTTCTCTGTGGGGCCCTCTGAGGTGGGTGGGGCTCAAGTGATTCTTGTTCAGGTGTCCCCTGTGGTGGTGGGCCACGCCCTCCTCTGGAGCCAGGGATAACTGTGGTGGTTTGCTCCGGTCCTCTGCAGGCCACCAGGAAGCACCGTGTCCCACTTAGACCACACACGAGATGCTGCACCAGTTTCTCCTAGTTATGTGGACTTGGGAGCAGACAGCGCACAAGTGTCCGGGCGCTGCCCTGTGTGTTTGGCATTGGCAGATGCAGGGCGGGTGTGTTCCCAGGGGAGTGGTAGCAACAATCTCTGGGGCTTGGTAGGCCTCGTGTCAGACTTAGCCCCTGGATGCCCTTAGCTTACACTAGAGGTGCCTGGCCACTGGCAGCCTGCACCGGAATTGCCCAATCTCCGATATAGGAGCAAAAGTCTTATGGATGGCTGTGCCAGAGCTGCCCGGTGCACTGCAGGCAAGCAAGCGGCCTCCGTGTTGTAGGCAGTCTGTGCCCCAGGAAGCCTGGTCTGCCTCAGTCTAGCAAGCTGCTTCCCGTTGCAGGTGGGCTGTGCCCAGAGACACCTGATGCACAGTAGGCTAGCAAGGGGCTTCTGGTCATGTGGCACAGGCTGGCTGGTGTCTGCAAGATGCTGGGACCACAGCGGTCTAGCAAGCAGCCTCCAGCTACAGTGGTTTGCACTTGAGTCGCTCTGCCCTTTGCAAGTTCCCCTCACCTCCGGCTGCTGGAGGTTTGCGCTTGATCCTCCCCGCCCTCTGCGCTGGTTCTAGGAGCTTCCTGTGGCGGTCAGCCCGTCCCCTCTCCTCCTCCCCTTCTCCCCAACAGTGGAGCCTTGCCTCTCCTGTGGGTACAGACCTCCTCCCAGGTTCCCTCTGTCCTGGCGGGCCACTCCCCAGCCTGTAGAGTACCGCTCCCCTGCCGGGGCGCACCGCTCCTCAGCCCCCTGGGCTGTGTCCCCGCCGCCGCCCCCAGCCCTCTCCTGGGGACTGACCTCCGGAGCCTGAGTCTCAGCTCCCAGTCCCCCGGCTCCCCCGAACCTCTCAGGCTGTGGTGCCTGTGCCGGTGCTCAGGTGGTCTGTGAGGCTCTCAGTCCGCTTTGCTCTTCTCAGTCCAGCTGCTGCACTTTTCTCGGGCTTTGAGGTCCCTCCGCTCGGCTGATTTTCCCGTCGGTTAGGTGGCTTCCCAGGGTGTGGGCTCCTTTTCTCCTTCACAGCTCCCTCCCTGGAGTGCTGGTGCCGTCCTGATTCCTTCTCTCTCTCTTTTTTTTTTTCTGTTGTTCTACCCAGTTGTGTCAGGAGTTTCTTGTCCTTTTTGGAGGTTTAAGTTCTTCCACCAGCATTCAGTTAATGTTTTGTGCAAGTCGTTTTATTACATGCAGATGTGTGTTTGGGAGAGGGTGAGTGCTACCTCTTACTCCTCCGCCATCTTGCCACAACCTCCTTCTTAGATAGCTTTTTAGATAGATGTATATGGGACTTGTTTTTGTATCCATTCAACCAGTCTGTTTTTTGGTAGAGCATTTAGCCCAGTTACATTTAATTATTGATATGTATGTCTTTATTGCCATTTTGTTAACTATTTTAGATTTGTTTTTGTAGGTGTTTTCTCTTCCTGTTCTTTTGTTCTCTAATGATTTGATCATTATCTTTAGTGTTGTGTTTGGATTCCTTTTTCTTTTTTGTGTGTATATCTATATAGATTTTTGATTTGTGGTTGCCATGAGGTTTTGCTGTAGCAGTCTATCTATCTATATATGTATATATATGTGTGTGTGTGTGTGTGTGTATAGATATAGATATAGATATGGTGGTTTTGGTCTCTTCAAATGCATTTTAAGTATCCTGTATTTGTACTCTCCTCCTCTCACAATCACTAGTCTATTTTGTCTTTTTAGGGCCACCCATGGCATCTGGAGGTTCCCAGGCCAGAGGGCAAATTGGAGCTGTAGCTGCCACCTACGCCACAGCCACAGCAGTGTGGGACCTAAGCCGCACCTGCAACCTACACCACAGCTCATGGCAATGCTGGATCCTTAATCCATTGAGCGAGGCCAGGGATTGAACCCCCGTCCTCATGGATGCTAGTCACATTCGTTTCCTCTGAGCCAGGACAGGAACTCCACGGTTATTAGTTTTTTTTTTTTTTTTTTTTTTGCCTTTTGTCATTTTAGGGCCCCACCCGCGGCATATGGAGGTTCCCAGGCTAGGGGTCTAACAGGAGCTGTAGCCGCCGGCCTTCGCCACAGCCACAGCAACGCGGGATCTGAGCCGCGTCTGCAACCTACACCACAGCTCACAGCAACACCAGATCCTTAACCCACTGAGCAAGGCCAGGGATCAAACCCGCAACCTCATGGTTCCTAGTCAGATTCGTTAACCACTGCGCCACGACGGGAACTCCCACGGTTATTAGTTTAGATACCATATTTGTGTGTGGGTGCTTTCCTATCTTTATGTATTTTTGCCTTTACCAGTGAGCGTTCCAATTCTTAATTTTCTTGTGTCTGGTTGTGGCCCTTTCCGCCTAGAGAAGGTCCATTATCGTTTGTTGTTCAGTTCAGTGGTGCTGAATCCTTTTAATTTTTGCTTGTCTGTAGTGCTTTTGAGTTCTCTGTCAAATCGGAACATGAGCCTTGCTCAGATTCCCAGTTGTAGAATTTAGCATTTTAAATGTATAGTGCCAGTCCTTTCCACACTGCAGAGTTCCTGCTGAAAAATCAGCTAATAACCTTGTAGGGATTCCTTGTAAGTCTTTCGTTGCTTTTCCCTTGTTGCTTTTAATATTTTTTCTTTAATTTTTGCAAACTTGATTACTATGTGTTGTTGGAATGTTCTTTCTTGGGTTAATCCTGTATGGGACTCTTACTGCATTTCTTAGACGTGGGTGACAATTTTCTTTCCCACGTTAGGGAAGGAAGTTTTCAGCAATTACCTGTTCAGATATTTTTTCCAGCCCTTTCTCCCTCTCTTCCCTGGGAACCCTATAATGCAAACATCATTACATTTGATGTATCTGAGGGCTCTTAAACTGTCTTTTTTATTCTTTTTTCTTTATTTTGTTCTGCAGCAGACTTCCACTACTCTGTCCTCCAGCTCACTGATCGTTTTTCTGCCTCATTTTTTTCTCCTGTTGAGTCCTTAGAAGGACTAGAGTGCATTTTTCATTTCAGTTATTATATTCCTCAACTTTGGTTGGTGGTTTGGTGTTTTCAAACTCTTTGTTAAATCTTGTTCTGTGTATCCACTCTTTTCCTGAGCTCTTGGATCATCGTTATAATCATTATTCTGAACTGTTTATCAGGTAGACTGCCTGTCTCCACCTCAATCAGTTTTTTGTGTTGTTTTTTTCTTTTTTCCTTGTTTCTTCATCTGGAACATATCCTGATGCCATCTCATCTTGTCTCAATTTCTGTTTTCACGTATGTGGGTTAGTTACGTTTCTCGACCTTGGAGGAGGGGCTTTCTGTAGAAGATGTCCTTGGTGTCCCAGCAGTAAGCATTCCTGTCGTCACCCAGAGGCAGGCACGTGTGCTCTCACGGTAGGTTCTGACCTGCCTCTGCAGGCTCAGTTCTGCAGGCTGCTGGATTGTAGTTTTCTTCCTTGTGGTGGGGCTGGTCTGGAGGTTGTGTAAGCTTCCTGGGGGCGGAGGGGGGGACCAGTGCCTTCCCACTGGTGTGTGGGGCTTGATCTTGGTCCTCTGGTAGGCAGGGCTATATCAAGGGCATGTCTAGATGTTGCTGTGGGCTCAGGAAGTCCTTAGGCAGCCCATCTGCTGATGGGTGGGGCCGTGTGCCCACACTGTTGGTTGTTTGGCCTGAGGCATCCCAGCATTGAAGCCTTCAGACTGTTGAGTGGGGCCAAATTTTGGTTCAAAAATGGCAGCCTCTAGGTGTGAGGTTTGCCGAGGGAGAAACATGCAAGGCCTAGATGGTAAAGCAAAAGAGATTTATTAAGGCATAGGGGGGACATGGGCTGTGCTCAAGATGGCACCAGCCTTGACTGTGAGGAGGTGCTAGGCTCATACATGATCTGTGCTGGAGCTGATGGCGGGAACGTGTGGCAGGAATGACAAAGGAGGAGGAGAGGAAGGTCAGAGGAGGGGTAGGTGGTCCAGGCCTAGGACAGAGGGCAGTGAATCCTTGTATGTTGTTAATCCATGCTCCACATTCTGGCAAAGGGTGGAGATCTTGTGCTGGGCTCACAATATTATTACCAAGTATCTCTGCCACCAGTGTCTCCACAGTGAGCCAGGGCCATCTCCAGCGTTCCCAGGAGATCCTCAGAGACCAGCAGGGAATTCCGGCCCAAGGCTCCTGTGAAGTCGTTGCTTCTGCCCTGGGTCCCTGTGTGCAAGAGACCCCGTGTGTGCCCTCCAAACGTGGGGTCTACTCCCCCAGTCTGGCGGAGCCCCTGCTCTCCATCCCCACTGTCCTTTCAAGCCAAACGCTCTGGAGGCTCCCCCTCCCACTGCCAGACCCCCAGGCTGGAGGCCCTTTTGTGGGCTCGGAACTCTCACTCCTGCAGAACTTCTGCAGTGTAATGGTTCTCCAGTTTGTGGGTCACTGCTCCCGGGGACGGATGCTAGTCAGATTAATTTTCACTGAGCCATGACAGGAACTCCTGTTTGTAGGTTTTAGTCTTATTTTTAATCAATGGTGATTCAGCAGTTGTGATTTTGGTGTGCTCACGAGAGGAGATGAGTCAGTCTCCTTTAACTCCATCCTCAAAAACCTTTTAGGAAATGTCTCGTGTAGTAAGTAAACATTTATATGTACTTGAGCCATTTTTCCAGTGTTGCTTCTGTTTAACGAACTTACCCAAGTGCAGGCAAGTGAGGCAACCTCATCCAGGGGCACCTTAGCCGTGCAGGATGGGCCTGGGCAGTGCAGTCACCAAAAAGGCCAGCCCGCCTGCTCACCCATCCTGTTCTCTCCAGCTGCCCAAGTGAGCACGGTCTTGCTTCCTCCATATGCTCATCTGGGGACTCCGTCTCTGCCAGATACTGGGGATGGGGGTAGTTCTAACCAAAGGAACTATTGATTTTTCAGGGGTTTTTATCTTTAGTGAAACCCCTGAAAAATCAATAGTTCCCCTGGATGAGGCTGCCTCAATAGTTCCTGTCATGGCTCAGTGAAAATTAATCTGACTAGCATCCGTCCCCGGGAGCAGTGACCCACAAACTGGAGAACCATTACACTGCAGAAGTTCTGCAGGAGTGAGAGTTCCGAGCCCACAAAAGGGCCTCCAGCCTGGGGGTCTGGCAGTGGGAGGGGGAGCCTCCAGAGCGTTTGGCTTGAAAGGACAGTGGGGATGGAGAGCAGGGGCTCCGCCAGACTGGGGGAGTAGACCCCACGTTTGGAGGGCACACACGGGGTCTCTTGCACACAGGGACCCAGGGCAGAAGCAACGACTTCACAGGAGCCTTGGGCCGGAATTCCCTGCTGGTCTCTGAGGATCTCCTGGGAACGCTGGAGATGGCCCTGGCTCACTGTGGAGACACTGGTGGCAGAGATACTTGGTAATAATATTGTGAGCCCAGCACAAGATCTCCACCCTTTGCCAGAATGTGGAGCATGGATTAACAACATACAAGGATTCACTGCCCTCTGTCCTAGGCCTGGACCACCTACCCCTCCTCTGACCTTCCTCTCCTCCTCCTTTGTCATTCCTGCCACACGTTCCCGCCATCAGCTCCAGCACAGATCATGTATGAGCCTAGCACCTCCTCACAGTCAAGGCTGGTGCCATCTTGAGCACAGCCCATGTCCCCCCTATGCCTTAATAAATCTCTTTTGCTTTACCATCTAGGCCTTGCATGTTTCTCCCTCGGCAAACCTCACACCTAGAGGCTGCCATTTTTGAACCAAAATTTGGCCCCACTCAACAGTCTGAAGGCTTCAATGCTGGGATGCCTCAGGCCAAACAACCAACAGTGTGGGCACACGGCCCCACCCATCAGCAGATGGGCTGCCTAAGGACTTCCTGAGCCCACAGCAACATCTAGACATGCCCTTGATATAGCCCTGCCTACCAGAGGACCAAGATCAAGCCCCACACACCAGTGGGAAGGCACTGGTCCCCCCCTCCGCCCCCAGGAAGCTTACACAACCTCCAGACCAGCCCCACCACAAGGAAGAAAACTACAATCCAGCAGCCTGCAGAACTGAGCCTGCAGAGGCAGGTCAGAACCTACCGTGAGAGCACACGTGCCTGCCTCTGGGTGACGACAGGAATGCTTACTGCTGGGACACCAAGGACATCTTCTACAGAAAGCCCCTCCTCCAAGGTCGAGAAACGTAACTAACCCACATACGTGAAAACAGAAATTGAGACAAGATGAGATGGCATCAGGATATGTTCCAGATGAAGAAACAAGGAAAAAAGAAAAAAACAACACAAAAAACTGATTGAGGTGGAGACAGGCAGTCTACCTGATAAACAGTTCAGAATAATGATTATAACGATGATCCAAGAGCTCAGGAAAAGAGTGGATACACAGAACAAGATTTAACAAAGAGTTTGAAAACACCAAACCACCAACCAAAGTTGAGGAATATAATAACTGAAATGAAAAATGCACTCTAGTCCTTCTAAGGACTCAACAGGAGAAAAAAATGAGGCAGAAAAACGATCAGTGAGCTGGAGGACAGAGTAGTGGAAGTCTGCTGCAGAACAAAATAAAGAAAAAAGAATAAAAAAGACAGTTTAAGAGCCCTCAGATACATCAAATGTAATGATGTTTGCATTATAGGGTTCCCAGGGAAGAGAGGGAGAAAGGGCTGGAAAAAATATCTGAACAGGTAATTGCTGAAAACTTCCTTCCCTAACGTGGGAAAGAAAATTGTCACCCACGTCTAAGAAATGCAGTAAGAGTCCCATACAGGATTAACCCAAGAAAGAACATTCCAACAACACATAGTAATCAAGTTTGCAAAAATTAAAGAAAAAATATTAAAAGCAACAAGGGAAAAGCAACGAAAGACTTACAAGGAATCCCTACAAGGTTATTAGCTGATTTTTCAGCAGGAACTCTGCAGTGTGGAAAGGACTGGCACTATACATTTAAAATGCTAAATTCTACAACTGGGAATCTGAGCAAGGCTCATGTTCCGATTTGACAGAGAACTCAAAAGCACTACAGACAAGCAAAAATTAAAAGGATTCAGCACCACTGAACTGAACAACAAACGATAATGGACCTTCTCTAGGCGGAAAGGGCCACAACCAGACACAAGAAAATTAAGAATTGGAACGCTCACTGGTAAAGGCAAAAATACATAAAGATAGGAAAGCACCCACACACAAATATGGTATCTAAACTAATAACCGTGGGAGTTCCCGTCGTGGCGCAGTGGTTAACGAATCTGACTAGGAACCATGAGGTTGCGGGTTTGATCCCTGGCCTTGCTCAGTGGGTTAAGGATCTGGTGTTGCTGTGAGCTGTGGTGTAGGTTGCAGACGCGGCTCAGATCCCGCGTTGCTGTGGCTGTGGCGAAGGCCGGCGGCTACAGCTCCTGTTAGACCCCTAGCCTGGGAACCTCCATATGCCGCGGGTGGGGCCCTAAAATGACAAAAGGCAAAAAAAAAAAAAAAAAAAAAACTAATAACCGTGGAGTTCCTGTCCTGGCTCAGAGGAAACGAATGTGACTAGCATCCATGAGGACGGGGGTTCAATCCCTGGCCTCGCTCAATGGATTAAGGATCCAGCATTGCCATGAGCTGTGGTGTAGGTTGCAGGTGCGGCTTAGGTCCCACACTGCTGTGGCTGTGGCGTAGGTGGCAGCTACAGCTCCAATTTGCCCTCTGGCCTGGGAACCTCCAGATGCCATGGGTGGCCCTAAAAAGACAAAATAGACTAGTGATTGTGAGAGGAGGAGAGTACAAATACAGGATACTTAAAATGCATTTGAAGAGACCAAAACCACCATATCTATATCTATATCTATACACACACACACACACACACATATATATACATATATAGATAGATAGACTGCTACAGCAAAACCTCATGGCAACCACAAATCAAAAATCTATATAGATATACACACAAAAAAGAAAAAGGAATCCAAACACAACACTAAAGATAATGATCAAATCATTAGAGAACAAAAGAACAGGAAGAGAAAACACCTACAAAAACAAATCTAAAATAGTTAACAAAATGGCAATAAAGACATACATATCAATAATTAAATGTAACTGGGCTAAATGCTCTACCAAAAAACAGACTGGTTGAATGGATACAAAAACAAGTCCCATATACATCTATCTAAAAAGCTATCTAAGAAGGAGGTTGTGGCAAGATGGCGGAGGAGTAAGAGGTAGCACTCACCCTCTCCCAAACACACATCTGCATGTAATAAAACGACTTGCACAAAACATTAACTGAATGCTGGTGGAAGAACTTAAACCTCCAAAAAGGACAAGAAACTCCTGACACAACTGGGTAGAACAACAGAAAAAAAAAAAGAGAGAGAGAAGGAATCAGGACGGCACCAGCACTCCAGGGAGGGAGCTGTGAAGGAGAAAAGGAGCCCACACCCTGGGAAGCCACCTAACCGACGGGAAAATCAGCCGAGCGGAGGGACCTCAAAGCCCGAGAAAAGTGCAGCAGCTGGACTGAGAAGAGCAAAGCGGACTGAGAGCCTCACAGACCACCTGAGCACCGGCACAGGCACCACAGCCTGAGAGGTTCGGGGGAGCCGGGGGACTGGGAGCTGAGACTCAGGCTCCGGAGGTCAGTCCCCAGGAGAGGGCTGGGGGCGGCGGCGGGGACACAGCCCAGGGGGCTGAGGAGCGGTGCGCCCCGGCAGGGGAGCGGTACTCTACAGGCTGGGGAGTGGCCCGCCAGGACAGAGGGAACCTGGGAGGAGGTCTGTACCCACAGGAGAGGCAAGGCTCCACTGTTGGGGAGAAGGGGAGGAGGAGAGGGGACGGGCTGACCGCCACAGGAAGCTCCTAGAACCAGCGCAGAGGGCGGGGAGGATCAAGCGCAAACCTCCAGCAGCCGGAGGTGAGGGGAACTTGCAAAGGGCAGAGCGACTCAAGTGCAAACCACTGTAGCTGGAGGCTGCTTGCTAGACCGCTGTGGTCCCAGCATCTTGCAGACACCAGCCAGCCTGTGCCACATGACCAGAAGCCCCTTGCTAGCCTACTGTGCATCAGGTGTCTCTGGGCACAGCCCACCTGCAACGGGAAGCAGCTTGCTAGACTGAGGCAGACCAGGCTTCCTGGGGCACAGACTGCCTACAACACGGAGGCCGCTTGCTTGCCTGCAGTGCACCGGGCAGCTCTGGCACAGCCATCCATAAGACTTTTGCTCCTATATCGGAGATTGGGCAATTCCGGTGCAGGCTGCCAGTGGCCAGGCACCTCTAGTGTAAGCTAAGGGCATCCAGGGGCTAAGTCTGACACGAGGCCTACCAAGCCCCAGAGATTGTTGCTACCACTCCCCTGGGAACACACCCGCCCTGCATCTGCCAATGCCAAACACACAGGGCAGCGCCCGGACACTTGTGCGCTGTCTGCTCCCAAGTCCACATAACTAGGAGAAACTGGTGCAGCATCTCGTGTGTGGTCTAAGTGGGACACGGTGCTTCCTGGTGGCCTGCAGAGGACCGGAGCAAACCACCACAGTTATCCCTGGCTCCAGAGGAGGGCGTGGCCCACCACCACAGGGGACACCTGAACAAGAATCACTTGAGCCCCACCCACCTCAGAGGGCCCCACAGAGAAGGGCATCACGACGGAACTCCACCTGCTGTTGCTCTCGCTGCCCCAGGAGCACACCTGCCTGCAGCTGCCACTGCCGAACATTCTGGGCAGCGCCCAGACGCTTGTCCCTTCCCAGGAACCTGAAACTAAGAGCACCCTGTGCAGCACATCCTGTGGGGGCTCAGCAGGACGAGGTGCTTCCTGCATGGTCTACAGGAGGCAGAGGCAAACCACCGCAGTTCTCTCCGGCTCCAGAGATGGGAATGACACGTTACCACTAGTGGTCCGTGAACAGGCACCACATGCAGCCCCAGTCACCTCAAGGGCACCACACAGGAGGGCACTGGGACTGAACACCACCTGTGGGTGCCCTTGCACTCCTGGGAACACACCAACCCCACTGCTCCCACTGCTAAGTGCTCTGGGCAGTACCCGTATGCCTGATCTCTGTCACTTCCCAGGACCCTGCAACTAGGAACAACCTGTATAGCACCCCCCTGAGGGCTCAGTGAGACGGGCTGCTTCACGCATGGTCTACAGGTGGAGGGGGCAAAGCACCACAGTTATCACTGGCTCTAGAGACGGTCATGGCCCGCTACCACTAGGAGTCCCTGAGCAGGTACCACCTGTGGTTCCAGTCACCTCAGAGGAGGGCACTGCAATCGAACACCAGCTGTTGTGGCTCCCACTCCCCTGGGAACTCACACATCCTGCTGCTGCTACTGCCAAATGCTCTGGACACCTGGTAGATCTGCCTAAAGCTCATTACCACTTGCCAGGGCCCTGCAACTAGAATTAGCCAGTGCCACCTTCCTGCAGGTCCGTGCTGCTGTTGAGAGCCCAGAGACCAGGCACCAACTGCTGGCCCTACCCACTGCTTCCTTCTCCCTGAAAACACACGGAGCACAAGGGAGATCACAGCCTGCTCACACCGAAGAAAGGGACACCAAATATTCAAACTCCCACACCAAAAATAATAGCCCCACCAAAACATACACAGGGGTGCTGTTGCCTAGAAGTAGCCTTACAAGACCACAGTGTGGCTTCACCCAAACTCGCAGAAGAAGAATTGCATAAGCAAGATGAAGAAGCTCAGAAGCCATTCCCAGTTAAAAACAAAAAACCAAAAACAGGACAAGTCATCTAAAGCAGTCAACAATGACACAGACCTCTGCAGTCTGACAGAAATGGAGTTCAGAAGGGAGGTAGTGAAAATACCAGAGAAATTAAGGCTGAATATCAAGGAATTAAGAGAAGACGAAAATTGCAATGCAGATTCCCTTAGAACGGAGCTAGAAACTATAAGGAGGAGCCAAGAAAAGCTAGAAAACTCATTTGCAGAGATGCAAACTGAGCTAAAGGCAATAAAGACCAGATGGAATAATGCATAGGAATGAATCAGCCACATGGACGATAAAATAATGGAAATCACCCAATCAGGACAGCAGACAGAAAACCAATGAAAAAACATGAAAGCAATATAAGAGATCTATGAGATAATATAAAGCGGCCCAATCTATGCATAATAGGAATTCCAGAAGGAGAAGAAAAAGAAAGGGGGATTGAAAATATATTTGAAAAAGTTATGTCTGAGAATTCCCCAAATCTGAAGGAATCTGACATCAAGGTACAGGAAGCATAGAGGGCCCCAAACAAGTTGAACCCAAACAGACCCACACCAAGGCATATTATATTAAAAATGGCAAGAATTAAAGAGAGGATCCTAAAGGCAGCAAGAGAAAAGCAAAGTGTTGATTAAAAGGGATCCCCCATAAGGCTGTCAGCTGATTTCTCTACAGAAACACTACAGGCCAGAAGGGAGTGGCAAGATATATTTAAAGTGCTGAACGGAAAAAATTTGCAACCTAGAATACTCTATGCAGTGAGAATATCATTTAAAAGAGAAGGGGAAATAAACACTCTCTGACATAAATGATAGCAACATCTTCTCAGATCCATCTGTCAGAGTAAGGACAATAAAAAGAGAAATAAACAAATGGGACTTAATTAAACCTCAAAGTTTCTGCACAGCAAAGGAAACCCTAAACAAAACGAAAAGACAGCCCACAGAATGGGAGAAAATATTTGCAAATGATTCAACTGACAAGGGATTAATCTCCAAAATTTACAAACACCTCCTACAGCTCAACACCAAAGAAACAAACAACCCCATCCAAAAATGGGCAGAGGATCTAGGCAGACAATTCTCCAAAGAAGACATGCAGATGGCAAATAAACACATGAAAAGATGTTCAACATCGC
>PVHT020000098.1:272176-295184 GCA_004024745.2 Catagonus wagneri | reverse complement strand
GGTGGGTGGGCGGGCCGGCGGGGCGGGGCGGGGCTGGCGTGGTGGGTGGGCGGGCCGGCGGGGCGGGGCGGGGCCGGCGGTTAGCCGGGCGCCCGCTCACCGCCACCGCGTCCGCAGGAGATCGTGGTGGGCAGCAACATGGACAAGATCTACATCGTGATGAACTACGTGGAGCACGACCTCAAGAGCCTCATGGAGACCATGAAGCAGCCGTTCCTGCCAGGTAGCGGCCCCACGGCCTGTGACCCTGCCCCCGACACGGCACGGGCACCGGGCCGGGGGCGCCGGGAGACCAGCCCTTTGCCCGCCTGTCGCGTCCAGGAGAGGTGAAAACCCTGATGATCCAGCTGCTGCGCGGCGTGAAGCACCTACACGACAACTGGATCCTGCACCGGGACCTCAAGACGTCCAACCTGCTGCTGAGCCACGCGGGCATCCTCAAGGTGAGCCCCGCGGCCGTCCTCGGTGAGCCCCGCGGCCTGGCTCGCGGCTGCCCACAGCCCGGCCTCTGTCCTTGCAGGTGGGGGACTTCGGGCTGGCACGGGAGTACGGGTCGCCCCTGAAGGCCTACACTCCGGTTGTGGTGACCCTGTGGTACCGTGCGCCGGAGCTGCTGCTTGGGGCCAAGGTGAGTGTGGGCCCGCGGGAGCCTCCCCCCCTCCCCCCGCGGTGGGCCACGCGCCAGCCCCTGAGCACCCGCTGGCCCCCAGGAGTACTCCACGGCCGTGGACATGTGGTCGGTGGGCTGCATCTTTGGGGAGCTGCTGACCCAGAAGCCGCTGTTCCCGGGCAAGTCGGACATCGACCAGATCAACAAAGTGTTCAAGGTGGGTCTGGGGCTGGGCCGGCTGCCGCGGGGGCCGCTCCCTGGCAGGGCCTGGCCGTTTGCAGCATCCCGTCCTTTAGGACCTGGGGACCCCCAGTGAGAAAATCTGGCCGGGCTACAATGACCTCCCCGCGGTCAAGAAGATGACCTTCACCGAGTACCCGTACAACAACCTCCGCAAGCGCTTCGGTGCTCTGCTCTCAGACCAGGGCTTCGACCTCATGAACAAGTGCGTCCGCCCACCCTGCCGGCCCGCCCGCCGCACCCCGCCTTCCCAGCCGGCCCCGCCCACTCTGCGCCCCGCCTACCCTGTTGGTCCCGCCCACTCTCACATGCCCCCTGCCGCCCCCACCCCAGCTGCCCCGCGGTGGGCCGACGTCTTGTCCTCGCAGGTTCCTGACCTACTTCCCCGGGCGGAGGGTCAGCGCAGAGGACGGCCTGAAGCATGAGTATTTCCGCGAGACGCCCCTCCCCATCGACCCCTCCATGTTCCCCACGTGGCCCGCCAAGAGCGAGCAGCAGAGGGTGAAGCGAGGCACCAGCCCGCGGCCCCCAGAGGGAGGCCTGGGCTACAGCCAGCTGGTGAGCGGCGGGCGGGGGCGGGCCGGGGGGGGGGTCCTTGGGGCGGGGCTGGCCCGGCGGGGGCCCCACGGTGCGGTGCCGCTTGTCCGCAGGGCGACGACGACCTGAAGGAGACCGGTTTCCACCTCACCACCACCAACCAGGGCGCCTCGGCCGCAGGCCCGGGCTTCAGCCTCAAGTTCTGAGGTTCCGCCCGCCTGGAGCTCGCCGTGGAGGTGTCGACCTTGGGCGCCTGGGCCCGGCTGGGTCTGGACCCAGGTCCCTCTATGGAGAGGCGGGGCGGCCGGGGACCCGCTTCAAGTCTCGGACTGCTAGTCTTGGGAGTTTTCCACATTTTTGTTTTATTTTATCTAGACTTGTATATTTGTAGAATTAAATCACATTTTCCTTGTCGGGGGAGGTAAGCTGTATTTCTTCAAGAGTATCAGCCTTGTGGGTCCACACGCACCCCCACACACACTTCCCCGCCGTGACCCTGCGGGCCAGGCCGGTGGGGCATTGGCCTTGACCGGGAGCGGGTCTGGTGGGGTTGCTTTACTTTGCAGTCTTCGGGCTGGAGCTTCAGCGCTTTTCTGTCCCCCCTCCGGGCATTCCTACCCCAGAGCCCCGCACGCTCGGCCCCAGGCGGTCTTTGTACAAAGAGGTTCTAGGGTTTAAGACCTAGGAACACATCCTTAGAGGGAAGGTCAGGTCAGTGCTTCCAGCAGCTGGCCCTGAGCTGGGTCCTGGGCTGCCTGTGGGGGGAGTCTCGCCTCCCTTCCCGCCCCCGACTCTGGGAGGCGGCGATGGTGGTGCAGGGTGGCTCTGCCTGGCCCGTGGGGCCTCAGCTCCTGGGCGTTGCTCACCCGGGCCTCGCCTGCGCCTGGCCGGCCCCTTCCAGCCCTTCTCACCCCCTTCGCGGAGGCCTGGCGGCCCCGCCCCAGCACAAGAGACCGCCGCGGCCCGGGGATGCTGCCTGCGCCCAGGCCTCGGTGCACCCACTTGCAGCCCGGAGAAGCCCTGGCCTATCCCTGTGCACCCGCTCTCCCACAAGGGACGGGCCACGGGCCGCAGGCTCCCCACCCTCTGGGCGCAAGGCCGCCGCCCACGCTCCCAAGAAAGGGCAAGGAGACTTGAGAGAGAAAGTGCTTTATCGGCCCCTCGGCCCGGCGTGCTCAGCTCCGCACGCGGACTCGCCAGGAGTAGGTGCTGAGCACGCGCTGCCGCCGGCGCACCACGCAGGTGTAGGTGCCCTCGTTGATGGCGTTGGCGATGATGCTCAGGTGCGCCTCGCCCAGCGCCAGGTAGCCGGGGTAGGAGAACTCCAGCGGCTCCTGGTCCTTGTACCAGCTGCGGGGAGGGCGGAGGGCTGGCCAGCGTCCCGAGGCCGCCGCCCACCCTCGAGGCGCCCCGGGCGGGGTCACTCACTACACTTTGCCCTTCTTGTGGAGGAGCTTCTGGCCGCAGCGGAAGGTCACGTTCCGGCCCTCGGGCACCAGCTTGGTTTTGGTCCTGGGGGGCGGCGCGGTGGCGGCCACCGTGGGAAAAGGAAACTCTGCTCGGGGCGGGGAGGCCGCGTCAGTGCCGGCCCCGCGCCCGGACCCCGCCCCGCGTCAGGACCCGACCTCACCGTAGCAGAAGTCGCAGCTGCTGGGGCACAACCTCTTCATGAGCCTCCGGCGGGCGTCGCAGAAGCCCCTCCGCGCCCAGGACGCGCACACGAACAGCCGGTCCAGGCAGCCTGCCGGAGGGGCAGGGGGCGGCCTGGCCTTAAGGCCCCGCCAGTCTCCCGCCCCGCCCCGCCCCGCCCCCGCCCCCGCCCCCGCCCCACTCACCATAGAGCCGGTGCAGCCCCCACAGCTCGTCCTGCGACAGCGCCTTCCAGCCGCGCAGCGTGGCGTTGAGGTGCATGAGCGCCCGGCCGTGCTGGGAGTGCATCAGGCCCAGCGCGTGGCCGATCTCGTGGGCCGCCACGTGCACCAGGTCGGTAAGCCACACGCCTGCGGGCCCCTGCAGGTCAGCGCCTCGGACCCCGGCCCAGCCCTCCACCCTCCGCCCCGCGCGCTGCTCCCTGCAGCCCACACGGCTGCTGCAGTGCAGGGAGCCTCCCTCCGCGCAGCCATGGGAAGATAAGAATGTTCCAAGCCAGCGCGGCGGTGAGCTGGCCCCCAGGAATGCGGCTCCGGCGCAGGCTCCAGTGGCGTGGGGTGGGGGGAGGGTCGGGGCTCCTGGAACCCGGAGCCCAGGCCCTGCGGCCTCTCACAGCCTCCCCTCCCCGCCTGCTTGACCCCAGATCCCAGCCACCACCCCCAAAGCCCTCCCGCCGTGCCCACCGTGGTGCGAGGGCCCCACTGGAGACCAGGCCGGCCGTCACCTTTCTTCCAGCTGTAGCGCGTGGGGCCCAGGACCCAGTACTCGCTGTCGTCGAAGTGGATGCCGCCATGTGGGGGGAAGAAGGCGTGGGCCAGCTCACCTGTGGGGCCGTCGAAGCAGTGGTGCAGCGGGGAGACCAGGCAGTCCGTGTGGTTGATGGGGTAGAAGCCTAGGGGAGCACAGGGCTCAGAGGGGGTCTCGGGGCAGGGCAGGGGCGCAGTGCCCACCCCTGCAGAGGGCGCCCACCTATGCGGAGGTCACTGGGCTGCTCGGGGGCCACCTCGCGGAAGCTGAAGGGGGACACGTCGCTCCACATGCGGAAGGCGGCGGCCAGGCCCCGCCGGGCTTCGCTGGGGCTCAGCAGGTTCCTCGGGAAGGAGAGGATCCTGGGTGGGAGTCAAGGTCAGGGCTGGCGGCCGGGCGGCCCCGCACTGCTCCCCAGGGCCAGGGTCGCACCTGTACGTGAGGTTGAAGTGGTCCCAGCGCAGCCTGGCGGGGGTCAGCGTGTAGCGGCGTCTTCGAGGCGCCTGGGGGTGCAGCGGGCTGAGGCTTGGGGTGGTCAGGACGCCCACGGGGTGGGGCGCAGCTTCTCCCTTCAAGGGAAGCAAGTGTTGTGCGGGGAGGCAGTAGGCGCTGTCCCTGAGCCCCAAGAGGCAGAGGAAAGGGGGCTGGAAGGAAATGGGGGCAGCCTCCAGCCAGTGCTTCTTCCCGTGCGGGTTTTTGTCTTTCTGCGTCTTAAGGTTTTCTACCCCGGGCGAGGGTTAATTTAACAGCCAAAAAGAAAGAGGTTACTAACACCCAGCCAGGTCGGAGTGGGCGGGGCTGGCGACAGATGCTCCCCGCCACCCCCACCGGCGGACGCACGGGCTCGCGGACGCCTGGACTCACACCCGGGCCGACCCGACCGCGTCCCGCAGACCCCTCTCACCTGCGCTGCGCCCGCCGCGAGCCGGGCCGCCGGGGCCCCGAGCCGGGCCAGCAGCAGGAGCGCGGGAAGCAGGCACAGCGCGCCCAGCACAGCTCCGAGCCGGCGGGCCTGGTCGCGGGCCCCCGACGCCGCCGAGGGGACGCAGGCGCGGCGGCCCATGGCGCCTGCGGACTCGCTGTCGGGGCTCCTGGGGGCGGCGGGGAGGCGCGGCGGCGGCTCGGGTTACAGCCCCGCGGGGAGGGGGCGCGGCCGCCCCTGAAGGGAACCAGCTGGCCGCCCGCTGTCGGGAGCACCCCCGCCGCCTCCAGCCTGGGACACGGGGACCTGGGCCTGTGGGTTGGTGGCAATGGCCTGGGCAGGGCCTGCTGGGCGGGGTCATGGGGGGGGGACGAGGAGGGCCCCCGGACGCCAGAGACGGGACAGCTCAGGCTTAGGCAGGGCTGGTTGCCTGGGGTCCCCAACTCGCCAGGGGTTGAGTGACTTGGCAGCTTTTCTCCTACACCGAGCCCCCGCCCCAGCCCCCTGGACACCGAATGAGACCTGGGAGTATCGCCAGCTCTGGACACGTCCCCCCCCACCTCCATCCCCGCAGACACTGGCCCGACAGGGACCCCACCAGAGGGGAGGGACGCAACGGGAGGGGACGTGGCAAGTGAGTACCGTGCTGAGTAGAAAGAGCGAGGGAGGGACGGCGCCTGCAGAGCAAGGCTTGGGGTGCCAGGCGGGAAGGGGACCGGCACACGGGCCAGAGCGGAAGAGCACAAGGTGCGGGGGTGGGGGCATGGGGACGGAGAACCCCACTCGGCGCCCCTCGGGGGGCGGGCGCACGGCTGAGGTCTCAAAGGTCCGTGGGGTTGGGGTGGGGCAGGAGGCTCGACAGACTCCTTCAGGCTGCGCCTGGCGGAGGAGCCGGGCCAGCCCGGGTGCTGGCGAGGGCGCTCTGGGCCGGGGGAACCGGGATCCAGGGCCAGGAGGCCCGCGGGGCGGAGCAGACTGAGGGGAGGGGAGATGAGGTGGGGGCCGAGTCGGGCGAGCGGGAAGGCGCTGGGCCGGCTGAAGCCGGGGGTGCTGGCCCTCCCCGCTCTCCATCCA
Source organism: Catagonus wagneri (assembly GCA_004024745.2). Taxonomy (NCBI): domain Eukaryota; kingdom Metazoa; phylum Chordata; class Mammalia; order Artiodactyla; family Tayassuidae; genus Catagonus; species Catagonus wagneri. Next base: position 289,404 of record PVHT020000098.1, on the reverse strand, counting down.
GGCCTGGAGCCCAGAGTGACAGTGGCGCGCCGGGCCAGCAGGGTCAGCGCCAAGTGGCTGGCCGGCAGCCGTGAGGCTCCGGGGGAGCTTTTCGGGTGGTTCTTGGAAAGCGCCCGGCCGCTGGGCCCAGACGAGGGCAGCACTCCCCTCCGTGGCTAAACATCTGTGCCAGCGAACCCACGCTCGGCCCGAGCCCTGTGCTCTCCCAGGTCCGTGTTCCGCCTCCCAGGCACAGCGGCTCCGAAACAGACGCCTCGCCCCGTCCAGCCTCGCCAAGCCCCGTCCTGCCGTGAGGTCGGGTCTGGCCAAAGCCCGTTTCCGCGGCCCGCCCCGGGTCAGGGAGGAGGCGCTGCTGGGGTTTAGGCCCACCGAGCGCTCCTGGACAACACCGCGAGCCCGTGCCCCATCCTTTCTGGCCCAGAGGCGGGCGGGGCCCCCTGCCAAAACGCAGAGCCCAAGAGCTGGAGCAGCGGCAGAAATGGGAGTGGAGGGGCTGGGACGGTTCGGTGGGCCGCAGGCAGGCAACCAGATGCGAAAAGTCCGTAAATCTTTTTATAAAACACGGGGTAGGGGCTTGCGAAGGCGGCCACGGGGCGTGGCACCGGAACCAGGCGGGCGCGGCCGGGACGCGGGCTCGAGGAGGAGGCGCGAGCTAAACGAAGATCTGGATGCGGTCGCGGATGGGCTGGCGGCAGATGGGGCAGGCGCTGAGCGCGGCGCCGCAGGGCGCGCACGCGCCGTGGCCGCACTGGAACACGAGGCGGATGTGGCTGTCGATGCAGATGGGGCAGGTGATGCGCTCCTCCATCTGCCGGTAGCGGCTCTGCAGCTCCTCCACCAGCTGCCGCGGCGGACCGGGTGCGGGGCCCGCGCTGGCCACCTCCGTGCCGTCTGCGGGAAGGGTCTCCGTCAGGGGTGGGGGCCGCGGGGAGCGGGGCCCCGGGGCAGAACCGCGCGTGGGGCGGGGGCAGGGCGTGGGGCTAGGGGCGGGGCCCGAGCAGCGGCTGGGGGCGGGGCCGACGCTGTCGGGGCGGGCGCCGAGCCCCACCTGGACGTAGCTTCTTGCCAATGACCACCTGGCACCTGATGCACTTCTTCATCCGGCGCGCACACTCTGCAGGGGAGCGCACGCGTAAGCGGGGGCCGTGCCACCCGGCCCCGCACCCTCCTCCCCATCCCCTGCCCCGCACTCACCCTCGCACACGGTGCGGTGCTGGCACGGAGAGAACAGCACCAGCAGCGCCAGCTCAGAGCACACCAGGCACTCGGCGGCCTCGGGCCCTGACGGCGCAGCCACGTGCAAGTTAGTCACCGTGTTGGGGGCACCGAGAACCAGCCTTGGGCCCTGGGCCGCGCCCCCACCGGCCTGCCGTTCCCTGCGGTGGGAGGAGAAGGCTTGAAAGGGCCCGGGGCATGGGGCCCGTCTCCCGCCCCGCCCCGCCGGGCTCACCGGAAGCGCTGGGCACAACCCTGCAGGGCTTTGAGCAAGCGGCCCTCGGCGGCCAGGTCCAGCGGGCTCCGGCCCCGGTGGTTGGCATAGCTCAGGTCGGCGCCCTCCAGCGCCAGGAAGCAGGCAACCGCTGCGCCTGCCGTCAGCTCGGCGCCGCCCGGGAGGCCCGAGGCCTGTAGCTGCGTAGCAGGACAGACGCTGGGAAGGGTGGGCCCCGTGGATACCGAGCTGCAAAGATCTGGGTACCCGCTCCCTGCCCGAGGCCGCGGGAACCAGAAGGAGGCGGCGGGGGGGGGGGGGGGGAGAGAGCCCCACCCCACCCCCGCCAGGCAGCCCCGGGGGAGGGGCCTAGTTCCGACGCTAGCCCCGCCCACACCGCACCCTGTCCCCATCGGGCCCCACCCCTCTTCCAGGCACACGCAGGAACACTGGCCACAAAGGTGGTGGCTGGGGTCTCAGAGGCGCCTCCTGCAGACCACCATGGCTGGGGCCACCCCACCCTGAGAGGGCCTGCCAGCCCCAAAGGTGGAGGTGGGCAGAGGCCAGGCTAGGCCGGGAGCCCTCCGCCAGGTGCCCACATCTCTGGCAACCAGAGTCACACTTCCTCACCCGCGACAGCAGCTGCGAGGGCCCCGGGTCCCCCCTGGCCCCATCAGCTGCCAGAGGCAGCAGCTGGTGACGCTGCAGTGCCACGTGCAGGGCCGTGTCCCCCTCCTCGTCCTCAGCGTTGACGCTGCAGCCAGAGTCCACCAGCAGTGGCACCAGCCCCACGTGGGCCTGCTGGACAGCCAGATGCAGGGCGGACTGGAGCTTGCGGTTGCGGACATTCACGTCGCAGCGGCCCTGGGGAGCGGCGCACAGCTCAGCCCGGGACCTGCAGGGCCCGCGTTCCCCAGCCCCTGGGCCGGCCCAGGACCCTGTCCACACCTCTCGGATGAGAACCTGGGCCACCTCCCAGTGGTTGTTGAGAGCGGCCAGGTGCAAGGCCGTGAATCCGTCCTCCTTCTTGGCATCCACCAGCTGCCGGGCCCGAGCTAGGATCCTCCTGACGGCTCTGGGGGAGCGGGATGACTCGGCTGGGGTCGGGGGCAGCCCCCGAGTAGCCCGGGAGTGTGGCGGGAGCCTGGCCGCTGGCCATGCGCCCACCCCAAACTCACAGCGTGTGGCCTTTCAGGGAGGCGTGGTGCAGCAGGGTGAAGCCTTGGCTGTTGGTGGCAGTGACGTCGATGCCCGGCACCTCAGTGAGGACCTCCACGATGCCAGTGGCACCAGTGCCCGCCGAGATGGCGCAGTGCAGGGGCGTGTCCGCGTGAGCGTCCTGCCAGTGGTGAGCCGGTGGTTACTTGCAGGGAGGTCGTGGGCCTTCACCCCTCACCTCCATGCCCCCCGGGGCCAGGGCCAGGAGACCCAGCACTCACAGGCAGGTTGACGTCACAGCCGCGTTCACAGAGGACGCGAACCACCTCCAGGAAGCCCCGCTGCACGGCCACGTGCAGCGCAGAACTCCGTGTGCTGTTCAGGGTGTTGGCGGCACAGCCTGAGCTCAGAAGCACCCGGGCGGCCTCGGGCTGGTTCCTGGTGGGAGAGGATGTGGGAGGGGCGCTGTGCCCACCAACAGCTCCTGCAGGCCCAGCGCCCATGCGCTCCAGCCCGGGCCTCACCCCAGGGCCGCATAGTGCAGCGCTGTGCTGCCCTCGTCATCCGCCAGGTCCACGCCTGCCCGCGCCTGCAGCAGCAGCCGCACCAGCTCCACCTGGCCGAGGTAGGCAGCCACCTGCAGGGCGGTCCTGCCCTGGTTCCTGGTGTCCACCTGCCGGGAGAGGCAGCAGCTCAGGCCCCGGCCTTCGCCGTCTCGCTGGGGCCAGCTGGGGCTGGGGGCGCGCGGGTCTCGGGGCCTCGCCTGCTCCGGGTGCCGCTGCAGCACGTCCAGGGCCCGGGCCACGTTGCCCAGGGCCACCTCCACCACCAGCCGCCCTGGGTGCTCCAGGTCACTCTTCTGGGCGCGAAGCTTATCCAGGACGATGCTCAGGGAGCCTGTGGGGGCAGGACTGAGGTCAAGGGGTGGCCTGGGCGCCCTGCCGCCCACCAGTCACTGAAGCTGGTGCCCTCACTTTTGTTCTCCCTGGCGCGCTCAGCCACATCCAGGTTGGCATCTTCCTCGGGCCGGTAGGCCACCAGGCAGGAGGGGCTGAAGGTCCACAGCTGCCCACTGACCGCCACACGCAGGTTCCCGTCTCCAAAAACCTTCACCACTTCCCCGACGCGGCCCAGAGCCTGAGCGGGGGGAGAGGCTGGGGTCACAGGCAGCCTCCCAGGGGAGGGCCGGGAGGGGCTGGGGGGCGGGGACTCACTGGGGCCATGTCATCGGTCCACTCGCCGTGCCCAGCCTGCAGCCGCTTCACCACGTCGAGGTCGTCGATGACCCGCACCACGTCCCCCACCCAGAAGGAGTTGTGCTGGGTGACAGAAAGGCACGTGAGGGACCCAGCAGCTATTGCTGCCCGGGGTGGAGGGGCAGGTGGAGCTCCAGCTCCCCGGACAGGCTGGCCTGAACGTGACCCCAGCCCCTGCCTGAGCACAACCGAAGGGTCTGGCTGGATGAGAGTGACAGGTGACCGGGGCCACCCTGGTGGCCTGGCCTCAGAGCCATAGGGGTGGCAGCCAGAGAGAGGCTGACAGGCCAGTTCAGAGCTGTCCCTGCACACTGATGGAGGAGCAGGAAGCAGGCCAAGCCCAGGCCAGCCTGGCTCAGGGAAGGGGTGCCCCCAGAATGATGGGGGTGGGGCCAGAGAGCTTTGGGGGGAGTCAGGGGCTGCTGCCCCCCACTCTCAAACTTTCCTGGCAACTCCCTCCACACCTGTACCCTCACCTGTACAAGGACTCGCTCTACAAGCCACCTGTCCTGTGACCACCGAAGGCAGATGTGGCCCAGGCGGCCCAACTCCAGCTCCAGAGCCAAGAGCCGGCACTGCCCTCTGCCCAGGGGCTGCTCTGTGGCCCGTATCCCACTCCCCCGCTCCTCATCCCTCATGGAGAAACGCCGCACCCAACCAGCACCCCCAACCCCTCCTAAGGGCCTTCCCGCCCTTCTTGCCCCACCCACAGGGAGCATTCTAGAAGGTGAGCCCAGCCTTGCCACCTCCCGGCCCTCAGAACAGACGCCAGTGCCTCACCCTCTGTGTCACTTCGCACCTGGATCCCCCTCCAAGGAACTAACCCCTCCTGGAACCCCGGGTCTCCCCTCTTCCGGCAGGGCCGGAGGGAGGCACGTTAAAGGGGGTGCAGAAGTGAGCAGGCGGGGCTCGGCCCAGCACCCCAGGCACCTTGGTGAGAGCCCCCGGGTGGAAGGTCCAGCAGGTCCTGTGGCTGAACTGCACGCGCACGTCCCCGCGGTCTGTGATGCGGTGCACGGTGCCCGTCTGGCCGATAAACTGTGGCGGGTCACGCAGGCTGTGGCTGGCGGGGCCGGAGGGCGGGCGCGGGGGGCCAGAGGACGCGGGCGGGGAGGGAACGGGCTTGGCGGGTGGGGTGGCTCACCTCTGCCATCCTGGGGTGCCATCCGCCGTGGCCCTCCTGCATCTCCCTCAGGATGTCCGCGTCCAGAAGACACTTCACCTTGTCCCCGGGCTGGAAGGGCTGGCCGTCGGCACTGACCCTGCGCTGCAGCTCAGCGGGCTTGCCTGGGGGCAGGCGGCAAGCCCGGCTCAGGTGGCACCCCCCCCCCCCAGTGACTGCACAGGCCCCGCAACGCGCCGCCCGGCGCCACCGCCCAGGCTCAGCCAGGGCAGAGGGCGGCTGGGCGGGTCCCGTCGAACCTCATACCAAGCCTCGGGAGGTGCTCCCTGTAGTAGAAGCCGCCGGCCGCCTCGCCCACACACTGGAGGTCCACCTTGCCCTTGTGGCCCACGCGGTACACGTTGGTGGTGCCATCGGCCCATGTCACGCTGGCCACACTCCGGCCCGTCTCCACGTCCCAGCCACGGATGTCCACCACTCGACCAGGCTTCCCTTCCCCTCCTGGGAGACAGGGGCCCACCAGCCAGCTAAGCCCGTGCCGCGAGGCTGCCCCGGGGCCAGCAGCAGCCCAGCCCCCCGCCCCCGACCCCCACTCACCGTCCTGCGAACCCCATTCCCAGTCCGGGCCCCGAACCACTTTCGCCCCCTGGAAGATGCCCCTTAACGGGACCCTTGGGAGGCCCTGGCGGGGGCTCAGCGTGACCCTGCGAGAGAGAGTGGGTCCCAGGCCCCGAGGCGCAGCGGTGCGCGGCAGGCCTGCTGCCCTGCTGGCCTCGCTCATCTACTCCCGGCCCCGCCAGGCTGGCCCTGCACCCAGGCCAGCCCTCCACGAGGAAGAGCTGGCCCAGGAGGTCCTCCATACTCCGGGCCTGCAGACCGCACCCCTCCAGGGGACGCTTCCAGTGCCAGCCTGGAAGGGCACCCCGGGCCCACCCCTGCTGCCCCCAGTGAGCTGGGCTCCCTCTGTCAGAGCCAGGGGAGGGGTCAGCACACCGCAAGGAGAGGAGTGAGGCACCCAGACAGCTGAGCCAGGCCCCCACTCTGGCCAGGGGGCAGCTGAAGGTTGGCCACATTCCTCCCCTCCACCAGCAGGGCATGTCCACCAGCGCAGCGGACGGGGCGTGCCTCTGGGCGCCCACCCCATGGCAGCAGACTCCCTGGCCTACGCCCCCCCACCTCCGGCCACGGCACCTCCACAGAGAATGCAGACGGCACCGGGGGCCGCTGGGAACTGCAGTCCAGGAGGGGGCCGAGCCGGAGGAGGCCCCCCTCCGCAGCACGGACCTCCGCAGACCTGCTGGCTGGACACGGCTGCCTTCTGCAGGGGGTGCAGAAGGCTCAGGAAGGACTTGATACCTTGGGGAGCGGCCAGCAGGAGGCAGCGCGGGCCCTCGGGGGACCCAGCCCTGGCCGGGGGTCAAAGGTGCTTCAGCCAGGCCCCAGAGCGAGCCGGCGGACCGGGCGGCTGGCGGGTGGAACTCACGGGCGTGAGTGGGCCGTCTCGTAGCGCTCGAAGGCGTGGGCCAGGTCGTGTTTGTTGTGCATGTAGCACTGCGTGCACAGGTCGTAGTCGAAGCAGACGCGGCACTTCCAGCGCATGCCCCGCAGCCCGTGCTTCTTGCAGCAGTCGCAGATGATGTTGGGGTGGCGGACGCCTGCGGGCGGGCGGGGGGCGGCGTCAGGGCGGCCCCGCCCCCGAAGGCCCCGCCCGGCCACACAGGCCCCGCCCCCACGCACCTATCTGGGCGTTGTCGTACAGCAGCAGGTCGTGCGCGCCCTGGTAGCCTGCGCGGTAGTTGGTGCGGGTGCCATGGTCCCACTGCACGACCACCGTGCGGTCGGGGGTAGAGGGGCTGCCGTGGCGGCCGAGCTCCACCACCGTGCCCACGCCGCCCTCGCCGCCGTCCTGCTGGCCCCACTTCCAGTCCACGCCGCGCACCACACGCATGCCCACCTGCACGCCCGCCTGAGGGTCTGGGTCCATGGTAGGCGGCACCGCTCCGGGACCTGCGGGCAGAGGGCCCCTCAGGCCGCGTCGGGAAGGCGTGGGGGGCGGGGCGGCGCGGAAATCTGGAGGGGGCTCACGTGGACACGCGCCTCTGCAGATCGCCGATAACCCACAAGGCCCGACTGGCTAGCACTGGGCACTGTTCGGTATTTGGTAATAACTTAAGAGGGAAGAGAACTTGAAAAGTTACGTATGTACGAGTACGTAGCCGAATCACTTGGCTCTACACCTGAAATGCAAAACTGAAAACCAACTATACTAAAAAAAAAAAAGGCAGCACAGGGTCTCACCAGCTCCAGGAGTGCTGCCGGAGAGACCGAGGGGAACCAGCCCAGGAGATGTGGCAGCGAAGACGGGCACGGGGAGGGGAGGGCCATGCGCTAGAGGCTGCGTGGCCACAGGCCAGCAACTGGGGGGGCCGCCGCTGCCGCCGCCGGGTGGCCCTGGCCTGGAGACAGGGTAGGACGCCTCTCTGGAAAGGCCCCTCCAGCCACCAGGAGACTCTGCCCCGTGGGAGCCGGGGCGGAAGAGCGGGTGCAGTCCTGGTGACGGTGCTGCACGGCGATAGGGCGGCAGGGCCCCAGAGCGCCAGGGCATAAGGCCGGCCTGGAGGTATCCTCGGCGAACCAGCACCAGTAGATCTGCTCTGGGACATGGGGGCCACCAATACACACACGGCGCTTCTAGTGAGCGGCTGTGGGCACAGGTGTCGCAGGACAGGCGAGCCGAGGCCCTGTCCCGACCGCGAAGCACGCCTGCAGACCTCACGCGCGGCCCAGCAGAAAAGAGGAAAGCACGGGAACAGGTGCCCCAGCGGCTCCTACACCACCCACAGCCCGCAGGCCAGCGGGTGGTGCTGTGGGGTCGCTCTGGGCCCCGACACCTGGCCTTTGCTGGAGAAGCCCGGCCCTTGATGGAGGTGGCACTGTTCACAGCGCCTCCCCCTGCTCTCGGGGAGCCGGGTCGTGACTTACCACCCAGGGAGCAGGACCACGGCACCACCCACGGTGAAGCCCACAAATGCGCTGACGGCAAGTAGTCTGTGCTACTGGATCCCGTTTAGAGAAAGCTGGCAAACGGGGCGAGTGAAGCCTGGGCACCAGAGGCGGGGACACAGCAGTGGCGGCAGTCCTGGACCAGCCGTCATGCCAGCTCCTACGCTGGGAGCGGATTACACCCGGTTCACTTTACCAACTTGGATCCTTTGTGATCTGCCCGCGCGCACGCGCGCGTATGTGTGTGTCTGACTCCTCAGCAAAGCATTTTTAATGACAGGAATGGATCCGAAAGACAGCTGGGAGGCAGAGTCATCAGGACTTCAACCTGGAGGTGGGCGGCACAGGGGCCCCAGCAGTGGCAGCCCCATCTCTGGGGACCGAGCGCCTGCAGTGGTGCATCGGGAGAAGCTGGCCCGGGCACTGCCGGAGGCAGGGCTGGGTGTGAACTCGGCAGTCTGGCTGCAGAGCTCCTGGGAGGCCAGGGCGAGACCGAGAATGGCTGGGGTGCAGCCAGTGCCTGTTAGCCTCAGAGACCCTGTGCAGCCACAAGACACTAACTAGGCCAGCAACGAGGAAGGAAAACCACGTCACCCCTCGTCAAGGCTCTGCCGCAGCCCGACTCTCGGGATCCCAGCCCTGCCGGCTCAGGAAACACCCCGGCCCAGCAGAGGCTGCAGGTGGGGGCAGCCAGGCTTTCCCCCCAGCTCCGCAGACCGTCTGACGGCCACCCTCGCCCGGCCGCACTGAGAAGCTGCGCCGTGAACCCGCCGCTGCTCAGGCACCCGGACGGCCACACTGCCCGGCACGGCCACGGGGCCAGGCTCCTGCCCCATGCCCGGCCTGAGCGTCCCAGTGCCTGACGGCCGCAGACACTCGGCAGCAGGGACCTTGTACTCGCCCCCCACCCCCGCCCCGGAGAGGCGCCTGTGACAGCACCTTCCTCACCCGGCCCAGGGCCTCCAGACTTCCGGACGAGGCGGACGTCCCCGAAGGGCGAGCCCTCCTGACCCGAGGGCCAGTCCCTCTGAGAAACGCCCCTGCTCAGGCACCCGATGGCCACACCTCGGGGCCGAGCCGCCTCCCCCTACTGCCACGCGAGAGTGCCTGTGCTCTTAGGTGCCGGTGAGCCCCAACAAGGGCAGTCGGCATGCTGGGCCACCCACACGCGGCCCTGGCCTCCTGCCTAGGGCTTCTCTGTCAGCGGCTGCCACACGTGTCTGACACAGGCAGCAGCAAGCCTAAGCCTACGGCCCGGAGGCAGTGGTGGCACCACACCAGCCCCTGACCTGAGCCAGATACACAGCCCTCCTCCTGTGGGGGTCCACGGGAACTGGGCATGGCGTGTGGGCAGTGCTGGGCTGCCCTCGCCCTTCCCAAGCGCTCACCTGAGCAGGCCTCTTTCCACTGAACCAAACAAGTGTGGGCTGACAGGCCCCACGACAGTCCACGCTGGCCACCCCTCTGCAGAGCCCAGAAACGCCCCAGGCCAGGATAAGGCCCTGGCCCATAAGCTGGCACTGTGGTCACTCTGCAGCCAGGGTGGCAGGCACTCCGCCTGTGAGCCCAGCCTCTCAGCCCATTGGCCTAGAGATCCACTGGCCACAGGTCCATCTGCAACAAGACATGGCCAGTTGGGGGGACCCTAAGCAGGAGCGCAAGCACGGCCGCGCCTGGCTCTGCTCTCAAGGGAATAAACAGAGATTGGCTGAGGAACAGAGAGCGTCCAACAGGGCGTGTGGGAAATCAGGACCGAGCCTCGGCCAGCAAGGGCTCCACGCGGGCCAGCAGGGCAAGGTCACCGCGGACTCCAGCCCGGCACGAAGGCGCCTCTGACCAGCACCTGTTGTGTTTGCGCCACTATTTTTAGCACGGCCGGCCAGTCCTCCCCCAGCGCGGGACAGCGACCTGCCACCTCCCCTGGGCTGCCCTCCTGGGGCACGCTGGCCCACAGGGGACAGAGCTGGGTGGGACACACCGAATGCCGGGCTTCCTCCCACCCCGAGCAGCACCCCTCGAGGGGACGAGAGGAAAATCCCGCCCTGGCAGGACCCACAGCCTGGGGGCCTCCTTCTCCCCTCCCCTCCACACGCCGTCCCTGGAGGCCTCGGGGTCTGCCCTCTGCCGCTGCACCTCCGTCCAGCAAGACAACACGCAGGCTGGGGCCTGAGCAGGGCCCCCAGCGACGCCCTCCCGTGCACTGGCCACAGGACGTGGCTCCCGGCTCCCGGGCCTCCGTGCTTCAGCACGGCATCGTAGGACCCCGGTGAGGCAGGCCAGGCGGTTTCCAGAACCTGTCCGCAAGCTGCCTCCACCCTCTCCTGTCACTGCGGTCACCAGGGCCCAGGCTGACAGAGCTCCGTGTGACTCGGGGCCCCAGCCCTCCCTGGAGCATGGGGAGATGACACAACGGGCCAGGGCGGGAGCCGGAAGTCAGGATACCCTGAGGGGCTACGGTGGAAGGGGACCCCCATTTCAGTGTGAAATTCACCTGGAGAATTCTTCCTTTTCCTTCTGACCCTAACGTCTTCCTCCGAGCTAAGAGGCCAGGCGCCGGGCTGGCACTGAGGCGCCCAGAGGTCGTCATTACAAAGGTTTAAACTGACCGCGGTCCTCAGGGTATGAGCAGTAGGCACTTACCTCAGAGCACACACAGGCCTCCCTGCAGCATGCCTGACACTCAGCTGCTAAATCCCGGCTCGGAAATCTGCTCAGCCACCAAGACTTCCCGTTGGAAACCAGCAGCCATTGCCGACACAGAACACAGCAAAGGAAACGGGTGGGCAGCCACCAAGTCTGGGGAAAAACGGGTTTATACTTTCAGCATTTACCATCTAAGCCAAACAGGCACACATCTGGATCTGCTGTGGTTTTCTAGTTGTTTTCTTTTCTTTTCTTTCTTTTGGCTGTGCCCATGGCAGGTGGAAATTCCTGGGCCAGGGATCAAGGCCACACAACAGTGACCTGAGGTGCTGCAGTGACAGCACCAGATCCTTAACCTGCTGCACCACAAGGGAACTCCGACTAGTTTTTCTATTCATAAGAAACTTATCTCTCTCTCTTTCTTTCTTTTTTGCCTTTTTAGGGCCCCACCCGCAGCACATGGAGGTTCCCAGGCTAGGGGTCAAATCAGAGCTGTAGCTGCTGGCCTACACCACAGCTACAGCAATGCCAGATCCGGGCCGCATCTGTGACCTACACCACAGCTTGTGGCAATGCCAGATCCTTAACCCACTGAGCAAGGCCAGGGATTGAACCTGCATCCTCTTGGATACCTGTCATGGCTTGTTACCACTGAGCCATGACAGGAACTCCCCAGAACTATTTTAAAGCACTTGTTGGGACAGTATAAAGTGTTGGCCTTATTTTGACTATTTTATTGGAAAAAAAAAACTTTAAAAAGCTGCAAAGATTAAATCTTATTTAGCTAGGAAGTTGACAAATTGCCTTTACTGAGCAAAATAAAGTTGCATGGAACTGAGACTGCTCGTGACAAAAGGCTGTCCCTTCTCTCCTCGCACCTCTGGCTGAGCTGACGATGCTGTTTAAATCAACACCGTATATGGCACACAGTCAAATGGCAAAACCTGGTGAATCTCAGGCTCCTGTTCCCTGGCAGCTCTGGCTCAGGCTGGGGAGAAAATCCTGGGTACCAGGGAGTCTGCCCATCAGAGACCGAGAAAAGCCCTGAGACCTCTCGTGGACGTATGAGCACACCCGCCGCGGGAGACCCACAGGAAGTACAGGCAGGGCATCGCCTGAATTACGGCCACGCGGATGGGAGGCGTCAGGCACCCAGCCACCGCACAGGACCTACCCTGAGCGGGAGCATGGCATTCAGATACTTGTTGCACCCCGAGCAACAGGCCAAGGAAGTGGCGAGAGGAGGAGACCTGCCAGAAGGGGCCAGGTTTGCCAGGGCTCCACTCCCAGGCTGCCTCGACCCCGGCCTGGCGGGTGCCCACCGGGAGCCTATCCGGCACCTTCGCTTACTTCCTCAGCTGGTTCTCAGCTCAGACGGAAGATTATTTGCACACACACTCAAAATCAAGCCCAAAGCCCTCTGACATGGCACCGGAAGGAATCCAGGCCGGTGAGGAGCTCACCTGTCTGGCTGTCCAGTCGCTCCCTCCCCACCCCCGCCCTGAGACTAGTGGGCTGCAGCCCTGATGCCTGCAGACGCCAGGACTGGCCTCTAGCCCTGCTGAACTTCAGCGAAAGCCCTCAGCCATCTGACCCTGCGGCAGTGGGGAGAGGCCGAGACACAATTAGTGCCCCGCTCTCTACGTGCCCATTCCCCGGAGCTGCCCCAGGGGACTGGCTCCTGCCCTGCAGGGCTCCCTGGGGTCTGGGGCCGCCGCGAGCGGGGCCCGAAGGTTGACAGACTCGGCTCTGCAGACGTCAGGGCCTTGCGCTACGCCCTTGGGGGGGCGCGGCTGCACAGGCCAGGCCAGTCGCCCACCCCTAACTGACCCTCCCTCCCTCGCTCGGGTGCGCCCCGCCCCTGTCATTCGTCCCGCTTCTTTGAGAAGCCGCCCTCGCCGCTGCCGGACCCGGGCCCCGGTGCCAATGCCCCAGTCGACCCCTCCACCTGCCCGGAAGTTTGCGTCCCACCCGCTCCGCGCGGGGGCTCCAGGGGCCTGAGGAGCGTGGAGCCTGTCAGCCGGCCAGCTTCGGCCTCAGCGCGTGCGACGCCTCGCCCGCAGGCTTCGGCTGCTCGGAACCCGCCACCAGCCAGGCCGCCCCGCCACGCCGCGCCGAGCACTAGCCCCCCGGCCGAAGGCACCCGAAGCCCCCGACGCTTCGGGGTCTTGGGCCGCCGCGAGGTCTGCCGGGAGTTGTAGTCCACAGCTCCGAGACGGCGGCGGGGGGCGGGGCAGGCCCCAACCACAACTCCCAGGAGGCCACGCGGCGTCGTGACGTAGTGCGCGTGTGGGCCGGATCTGCGGACCCAGCCCCGTCCCGACAGCCGCAGGGCCTCCAGCCTTGTTTCCGTGGGAAGGGTTCGGGTGGGCTCTGCGCCGCCCCAGACTGGCCGGCAGCGGGCGCGCACGTCGTCGGAGCCGGGCGGGCTGCGCGCTGCGGCGCCTCTCGGGGCGCTCACCATCGCGGGGCCCGGGCCCGGCGGGGCCCGCGGACTCTGCGTCCCCCAGCCTCGCCAGCTACCGAGGATGCGCACGCGCGGGCCGGAACGCGCGGATCGGCGGCGGCGACCTCGCCGCGAAAGGGCGTGGCCCGAGCTGGGAGTGCGGCGCCCTCGCCGGCTTTACGTGGAGCCGCCGGCTTCCGAGATGCGTTCCGTTGCCGTGGAGACAGGACTGGTTCGGAGATGAATTTTGGTCACAGCGTGGGGACAGAAGGGTTCAGAGATGAATCTTCGTCACAGCCAGCTCTTTTGACTCGAGTTATTTTAAAATTAGAGTAAAGCCAGTGCATTTCTTTTTCCTCGGCCGCGCTCGTGGCTTATGGAAGTTCTTGGGCCGGGAATGGAAACGGAGCCTCGGCAGCGACCTGCTGTACAGCTGCAGCAGTGAGATCTTTTTTATTAATTATTAATTATTATTATTATTTTGTTTTTTTTGCCTTATCTAGGGCCGCACCCGCGGCATGTGGAGGTTTCCAGGCTAGGGGTTTAACAGGAGCTGTAGCCGCCGGCCGTCGCCGCAGCCACAGCCACAGCCACGCGGGATCCTAGCCGCGTCTGCAACCTACACCACAGCTCACGGCAACGCCGGATCCTTAACCCACTGAGCAAGGCCAGGGATCAAACCCGCAACCTCATGGTTCCTAGTCGGATTCGTTAACCACTGAGCCACGACGGGAACTCCAGCAGTAGGATCTTTAATCCGCTCCTCCTGGCAGGGACCAAACCCCAGTGCATGGTTTTAATGGACGCAGAACTGAAGACTTAGCGAAAAATATCGGCCCCATGCCATTCTCCCCAGAGGCGAATACTTCCAACCCGATAGCGTGTCATCAACAGAAACCTCTTTCTAAATCAGAGAGTGCTGGGGGCGGGTGGGGGGTTGGCTGCACCTGCAACATATCGAAGTTCCTGGGCCAGGGAATGAAGCCGGGCTACAGCAGGGACCCAAGCCGCTGCAGTGTCAGTGCTGAATCCTGAACCGTTTGTGCCGCAAGAGAACTCCTGGAAGTGCTAGCTCTTTTTTTTCTCTTTTAGGGCCTCCGCACGTGGAAGTTCCCAGGCTAGGGGTCCAGTCGGAGCTTCAGCTGCCTACCTGTGCCACAGCCATTGCGACACCAGATCCAAGCAGCGTCTGTGACCTACGGCTGCAGGTCGTGGCAACCCTGGCTCCTTAACCCAGTGAACGAGGCCAGGGAGGGAACCCGCATCTTCCGGGATAGTAGCTGGGTTTGTTATCGCCAAGCCCCGGTGGGAACTCCTGGAAGTGCTAGTTTTTGATGTATTAATTTTAGACATTTTTCTAGACTTCCCAGTGAGCTCAAGGAGGAGCAGGCTCTCGGAAGAACTCCTCACCCCCAACCCATCCCCCAAAGATACATCTTCCTGACTGTGTTTAAAATCACGCAGCTCATCTCAGGACTTAGTGAAGCTCGGTTTCTTTGTCTTGGTGCAGACGGAATTCACCTGGAGGCAGTGACAGGTAAGAAGTCGGTTTATTAATGTAGGACGCTTGTGACCGACTCAAGTGGGCAGGCAAAAGCACTCTGCCCAGAGATCTCGGTGGGCTACATTTCTGTAATCCACGTCCACCTTCTTCTTCTTACCTTTCTTTTTTTTTTGCCTTTTGTCATTTTAGGGCCACACCGATGGCATATGGAGGTTCCCAGACTAGGGGTCTAATCGGAGCTGTAGCCGCCGGCCCACACCACAGCCACAGCAAGGCAGGATCCGAGCCGCGTCTGTGACCTACAGCACAGCTCACAGCAACGCCAGATCGTTAACCCACTGAGCAAGGCCAGGGATCGAACCCACAACCTCATGGTTCCTAGTTGGATTTGTTAACCACTGAGCCATGACGGGAATTCCTCCTTCTTACTTTTTTAAAAATGTTGTGGGGAGTTCCCGTCGTGGTGCAGCGGAAACAAATCTGACTGAGAACCATGAGGTTGCGGGTTCAATCCCTGGCCTTGCTCAGTGGGTTGAGGATCCAGCGTTGCCCTGAGCTGTGGCGTAGGTCGCAGACGGGGCTTGGATCTGATGTTATTGTGGCTGTGGTGTAGGCCAGCGACTGTAGCTCCGATTGGACCCCTAGCCTGGCAACCTCCATATGCCACAGGTACAGGCCTAAAAAGAAAAAAAAAAAAGGTTGTGGGGATGGAAGTTCCCATTGTGGCTCAGTGATAAGGAGCCCAACTAGTAACCATGAGGACCGGGGTTAAAGATCCATCATTGCTGTGAGCTGTGGTGTAGGCTGGCAGCTGCAGCTCCAATTTGACCCCTAGCCTGGGAACTTCCATATGCCACAGGTGTAGCCCTAAAAATAAAAGCAAAAAATAAATTAAAAGTATAAGTAAAAAACGTTGTGGGGAAATGGGATGTGAGAGGCTCGTCATGCCCCAAGTCTTGGGCAGGTCCCTGGAACCGGCCACTGTTGGACTGCACCCTGCAGGCTGCAAGGCCCTGTGCTTGTGCAGCTTCAAAACTAAAGAAAGAGGAGTTCCCGTCGTTGCACAGTGGAAATGAATCCAACTAGGAACCATGAGGTTGTGGATTCGATACCTGGCCTTGCTCAGTGGGTTGGGGATCCCGCATTGCCGTGAGCTGTGCTGTAGGTTGCAAGCGTGGCTTGGATCTGGCATTGCTGTGGCTCTGGCATCGGCCGGCGGCTACAGCTCCGATTAAACCCCTAGCCTGGGAACCTCCATATGCCACGGGTGCGGCCCTAAGGACAAAAGACAAAAAAAAAAAAAAAAAAAAAAGCCTGGAGTGAGCAACAAATATGAGGGAGCTTTCACACCAGAAGCAAGGTCCTGGAGCAACACTGCACCACGTACAGCAGGAGGTTGGCAGGACAAGGTGGCAGTCTTCGCTGGGGGCCGTGCCGGGTATAAGGGCTCATTAGTTACCAGGGAAACCAGCAGAGGGTTCTACCCCTCATTGCCTCTTGGATAAGCTGTCGCTAGCTGGGGCTCTGGGACGAGGACATAGGAAGGTGAGCCACGCGCACAGGGTGTAAGCGAAGCAGGCACTGGGCGATAAGGGGAAACGCAGAGAGCATTCACAGAACTATAAGGCCCCCTCTTATTCTCTCCCAAAGGAGGGCATCCTTTGTCTGGCAAAGCAATAAAGCTGTTTATCTTCTTCCCCCAAAACACTGTCTCCGAGTGTATATTGAGCACCAGGTGGACAGAGGCTGAATTTTGGCAACAGTGAGAGGCCCCAGGGTACAGAGTCATTAGTTTTTTTTGTCTTTTTAGGGCCCCACCTAAAGCATGTGGCGCGTTAGAGCCATGACGGGAACTCCTGGAGTTGTTAGTTTTTATAGGCTGGGTGATTTCCTAAGCTAACAAGTGGTAGGATTATACCACCTATTTGGGGGAAGGGGTGGAGGTTTCCAGGAATTGAGCCACGGCCCACTTCTAGGCATTTAACAGCCACCCCGGGAATTGTCTTGGTACCAGTGGTGCGTCATTTAGCTAAGGCATTACACTGAGCACATGATGAGGCTCAAAGTCCACTGGAAGTCAACTCCTCCACCGCCTAGTAGCTTCTAACTAGTTATCAGGCATCTTCAATGATTGTCTATATATATACATATATTTTTTTTGGTCTATGTATATATATACTTTTTTTTTTTTTTTTTTGCTTTTTAGGGCTGCACGCAAGGCATATGGAAGTTGCCAGGCTAGGGGTCTAATTGGAGTTGTAGCCCCCAGCCTACGCCACAGCCACAGCAATGCCAGATCTGAGCTGTGTCTGCAGCCTACACCACAGCTCACAGCAACGCTAGATCCTTAACCCACTGAGTGAGGCCAGGGATCGAACCTGCAACCCGTCGTGGCTCAGCGGTAATGAACCCGACTAGTATATCTGAGTACGCTGGTTCCATCCCAGGCCTTGCTCGGTGTGCTAAGGATCTGGCATTGCTGTGGTGTAGGTCACAGACCCCACTTGGGGCTGACGTTGCTGTGGCTGTGGTGCAGGCTGACAGCTACAGCTCCAATTCGACCCCTGTCCTGGGAATTTACATATGCCACAGATGTGGCCCTAAAAAGACAAAAAAAAAAAGAAGTGCTGCCTTGGGGCAGGTCCTGGTTCCTCCTCAAGGAACAG
>PVHT020000098.1:100244-272076 GCA_004024745.2 Catagonus wagneri | reverse complement strand
AAAAAAAAAAAAAAACCGCTTCTGGGGCCACTGAACAGCAGCTCTGAGGGACGATGCAAGCTGGCCTCTACCCTGATCCTTGTCTACAGTACCATTTCCACTCCCCAAACTTCAAAGCCACCTCCTAACCCCTTCCAAGAGGACACAGTCTTTAAGGCATTAGCCTGCCGTGGCCCCCTTTGCCTAGCAAAGCAACAAATCTATCTTTTTTTTTTTTCCTTCACGCAAAACTCTGTCTCTGCTGTTTTACGCAGCAATGGTGCATGGAGGCTGAGTTTCAGCAGCAGTAGGCATAACGGTCTAGGCAGAGGAGTTCCCACTGGGGCTCGGCGGGTTAAGAACCCAACGTGGTATCCGTAAGGATGTGGATTCAATTCCTGGACTCACTCGGTTGGTTAAAGATCAGGCAGTGCCACAAGCTGTGGTGTAGGCTGCGGACACGGCTCGGATCCTGCGTTGCTGGGGCTGTGGTGTAGGCCGGCGGCTGCAGCTCCTGTTAGACCCCCAGCCTGGGAACCTCCACGTGCCATGGGTGTGGCCCTAATAAGAAAAGGAAGTCAGAGAAAAAGAACTCCAGGTTGGGAATACTTTCCCTTGAAAGTTTTTGGAGTGCTGGTGTCATTAAAGTGACAGGTTCTGGAGTTCCCGTTGTGGCTCGGTG
The DNA here is from genome assembly GCA_004024745.2 of Catagonus wagneri. Taxonomy (NCBI): domain Eukaryota; kingdom Metazoa; phylum Chordata; class Mammalia; order Artiodactyla; family Tayassuidae; genus Catagonus; species Catagonus wagneri. The sequence continues at coordinate 271,415 of PVHT020000098.1, read as the reverse complement.
GTTAATGAATCTGACTAGGAACCATGAGGTTGCGGGTTCGATCCCAGGCCTCGCTCAGTGGGGTAAGGATCCGGCGTTGCCGTGAGCTGTGGTGTGGGTTGCAGATGTGGCTTGGATCCCGCGTGGCTGTGGCTGTGGCGAAGGCTGGCGGCTACAGCTCCTGTTAGACCCCTAGCCTGGGAACCTCCATATGCCGCGCCACAGTTTATCCTCCGAGGGGCCTGGGGGTCGGAGAAGCCGCCTCCTCCTCTCTGGGAGCGGCAGCTCCTCCTTGCGGTCCTTCAGGTGTGCATTCAAATCAGCAGAAGGGCGGTCCTCAGACTCCAGCCCTGGGTCTGAACCCGATGCCGGCCTCACCCCCCAGCTCCCACACCCCTGCTGGTCCAGCAGCCTGCCTTGTGCTGGTGGCTTTCCTGAGCAGTATATTAACGCAGTGACCTCCAGCCCTACCCTGGCTGTCCCTCTCTGTCTGTGACCCTCTGCTGGGACTCCTGCGACCACCTGTGCGAGCCCCACCCCGCCGTCCTGGCTTTCCCCCTTCTTTGTCGTCCCTGCAACGGGTCCCCACCGCAAGTTCCTGCCACGACCTCCAGCCAGTGGCAGATTCCAGCCACAGATCTTTATGAGCCCAGCACCTACTCGCAGTCAGGGCTGACACCAGCCTGAGCTCGCAGTCAGCCCCTCGGACACCTTAATAAATCTCTTTAGCTTTACCAATTTGGCCTAGCGCTTTCCTCCCTCGGCAGACCTAACCCAGAGTTCTTGTGCCTGGTGCACAGTGAGGCCGAAAACCCCAGAACATTGGGCTTTGGGGCAGAGAAAGGTCACGGCAGGCCAAACTAGGAGGGCAGGCGGCACCTGCTCAAAAACCCCACTCCCCACTGGTTAGAGGGGGGGAGTTTTTATAAGCAAAGTTTGGGATGAGAGGGAGTTCCCGCTGTGGCTCAGCAGTAACGAACCCAACTAATGTCCATGAGGACACAGATTCGATTCCTGGCCTCGCTCAGTGAGTTAAGGGTCCGGCATCGCCATGGGCTGCACTGTAGGTCACAGACACAGCTCGGATCCTGCGTTGCTGTGGTGTAGGCCAGCCCCGATTAGAACCCTAGCCTGGGAAATTCCGTATGCCATGTGTGTGACCTTAAAAAGACAAAAAAAGAAAAGTTGGGAATGAGGGCTACAGGACGTGTGACTTTCTTCTGATTGGTTGGTGGTGAGGTCACAGGGCGGGACTCCGGGAATCTTGTGCTGGGCCTGAAGTTACCGTCCACCACCTGGGTGGAGAAGAGGCCAAAGACAGCTGTGAGTAAGCCCGGAGGGGGAAACCTGCCCCAGGGCCGCACTTGCGCCTCTTGACTGCCCCGGCCTGGTCTCTGCAGCCTCTCCCTTCCCTGCTTAGCACCTGTTTGAAATCAGGGAAGGTCATGGAGGCTGAGTGAGGCCTGTTTCCTACAGAAAAGAAAGGGGGATACCTGGAGTTTCCCGGTGGCTCTGCAGGTTAAGGACTTGGTGTTCTCACTACCGTGGCACAGCCTTGATCCCTGGTCTGGGAATTTCCACATGCCGAGGTTGAGGGGCCCCCCACCCCGGCAAGACAAAAATAAGAAAGAGCAGAAGTGGCTCGAGGGCCAGACAGACCAACGGTCCAGCCGCAGAAAGGGTCCTGATGGGTGTGAACCAGGAGCGGCAGTCCTGTGTGACAAGAACAGCCCTCCCTTTTGAAGATGCCAAGGAGTGACGTGGCCAGAATGCCACGATGTTTTAAGAACACTTTGTAACTGTGGAGGCGAAACTATCATTTTTTAAAAATCTGTAGGGTTTCCCGTCATAGCGCAAGGGAAGCAAATCCGACTAGTATCCATGAGGTTGCAGGTTCAATTCCTGGCCTGGCTCAGAGGGTTAAGGATTCAGCATTGCCATGAGTTGTGGTGTAGGCTGCAGACGTGGCTCGGATCTGGCGTTGCTGTGGCTGTGGTGTAGGCCGGCAGCTGTAGCTCCGATTGGACCCCTAACCTGAGAACCTCCGTATGCCACAGGTGTGGCCCTAAAAAGACCAAAAAAAAAAGAAAGGAGTTTCTGTTGTGGCTCAGTGGTAACACACCCAACTAGTAACCACAGTTAGGGGTATGATCCTGGCCTCGCTCAGTGGGTTAGGGGTCTGGCATCGCCTTGCACTGTGGTGTAAGTGGCAGGCCCGGCTCGGATCTCATGTTGCCGTGGCCGTGGCCGTGGCTGTGGCTAGCAGCTGTAGCTCTGATTTGCCCCCAAGCCTGGGAACTTCCATATGCTGCAGGTGCAGCCCTAAAAAAACAAAAAGGAAAAAAAAACGCTTACGTTGCAGGACAGTTCAGCATCCTGGGGGACGGGAGACGCGCTGGGCAGCGCGCAAGCCCTCGAGTGCGTTTTACCTCGACGAGGTCACGTCTGCCTTCTCCTCGCTCCTTCTCGTTGGTAATGCTCTCTCGCAGCACTTGCGTCTCTTCTCCGTTCAGCGGTAGATCTGAGGCCTCTCTGCTGCTTCGTGCCCGGCCCGCTCTCACCCAGGCCCCTCTTCCCCGTCGACCTTGGTCTCTGCCCTGCGGTGGGCTCAGCCTTGGTGTTCTGGTCCAGTGCGGGCAGGGGACCGTGCGCTGGAGGGGGCCCGGCTCACCGAGCGTGTCAGAAAACCTCCGAGCAGAAGTGACCCAGAAAGACAGAGGGCGGTCCCCTCCTTAGTGGAGGTGGCTTAGGGGGGAGGGGGCCCCGGGACTCGGAGCCCCAGCGGCTGCCCCTGCACGGCCGCCAGCTGCCATCGCCGTGGCCAGGGCTTGTCCTGCTTGCCCAGCTGCAAGGGAGGCCTGTCCCCAGGGAGGCTGGGGTGGGGTCCCTAAGACGGGGCACGGGGAGAAGTGGCCTCCCGCCCTCCAGGGCCGCGCCAGGCGCGCCACCCGGCCCTCGGAGCTGCCGCGGGAGCTGGCGAGCCCGCCGCCCGGCGCTGAACAGCCTTTCTGTTCCTGCGGCCGCTGCTCCGTTTCTCCCGTGGAGGGCGAGCCTGGCCGGCGTCCTTCTGGAAGCAGAGCGGGCGGGAGGCGCCAGGTGGCTTCCGGCCGAGGACATACGCTGTCCCCAGTAGCTGACCCCTCGTCTCTCTCCTGGGGTCTCGCTCGGGCCCGCCCCGCTCTCTGGCCCCGCAGGACCGCACCCCAGTCACGGGAGACCCACCTGCGGCTCTGCACCCCAGCCACTGTCCGAGAGCGACCAGCCCTCAGCGACACAACCACGGGGCGGCCTGAGCGGGGCTGTTTAACACAGTGCACAGCACACGGACTGAACACGTTACAAACACCGCTGTCATCAGCGCCGGTGCAACATGTAACACACAAGCTGTTACTTCACATAAAATATGAAAAACAGGAGTTTGTTCTGTGTTGTTTACTTTTCTGTTACATAAATGCTATTTTTTTCTCTTTTTTGGCCACCCTGCTGCAGATGGAGTTCCCAGGCCGGGGACCAGATCCACTGCGGCAAAGCAGGAACCTCGGCCCACTGTGTGGGCCGGGGCTCAAACCTGCTTCTGATCCCTTTGCTACATAGTGGGAAATCCATATAAATGCTGTTTTAAACAAAACAGTGGCTAATTAACATGGCGTTAGTAATAATTAATAGGAGGATGAATTAAACAGACAATATGTACGATAAACACACAATCGGTTTTTTTTTTTTTTGGCTGTGCCCACAGCATGTGGAAATCCCTGGGTCAGGGATCAAAGCCGAGCCACATCAGTGACAATGCCAGATCCTCAACCTGCTAGATCACCAGGGAATTCCTCAAAATACATACACTTTTTTTTTGCCTTTTTGCCTTTATCTAGAGTCGCACCCGCGGCATATGGAGGTTCCCAGGCTAGGGGTCTAACAGGAGCTGTAGCCGCCGGCTGACGCCACAGCCACGGCAACGCGGGATCCGAGCTGCGTCTGCGACCTACACCACAGCTCACGGCAGCGCCGGATCCTTAACCCACTGAGTGAGGCCAGGGATCGAACCTGCAACCTCATGGTTCTTAGTTGGGTTCGTTAACCACTGAGCCACGGTGGGACCTCCCTCCTGACAGTATTTTGATGATTTCTTTTTGTTTTGTGATACACTGATTTGTCTTTTGTTTTAACTATTTATATCTAAAATTTAATGGAGAAATATTCATTCTTTCTTTAGTTTTAAAACTGCGGTTGAGATCAAACAAATTTTCAGGGCTTCCCGTTGTGGCTCGGCCATTTCTGAGCTCTTCAGTGCACATCTTCACTCAGAGTGATGGGCTCCTCAGAGTTCCCGTTGTGGCTCAGCAGGTTAAGAACCTGACTAGTATCATGAGGATATGGGTTCAATCCCTGCCCTCGCTCAGTGGGTTAAGGATCCGGCGTTGCCATGAGCAGTGGTGTAGGTTGCAGACACGGCTCCGATCCAGAGTTGCTGTGGCTGTGGTGTAGGCAGGCAGCTGCAGCTCCAATTCGCCCCCCAGCCTGGGAACTGCCATATGCCGTGGGTGTGGCCCAAAAAGACAAAAAAAAAAGAGGGAAAGAGAGGGAGAGAAAGAGTATCCAAATAGGAAAAGCAGTGGTAAAACTATTCCTACTCACAGGTGACATGACCTTATATATCCTAGGAATTCCCTTGAGGTGCAGCGGGTTGAGGACCCAGAGCTGGCTCAGGTCTCGGCTGGGGCGTGAATTCAGTCCCTGGCCTTCCGCAGGCCAGGGGTGCAGCCAAAATAAAAACAGAAACAAAACAAAAACAGAAAAATTAAAGACCTAAGTAAACAACATCCAGGAGTTCCTGTCGTGGCTCAGTGATTAACGAATCCGGCTAAGAACCATGAGGTTGCGGGTTCAATCCCTGGCCTTGCTCAGTGGGTTAAGGATCCAGCGTTGCCGTGAGTTGTGGTGTAGGTTGCAGACGCGGCTTGGATCTTGCGTTGCTGTGGCTGTGGTGTAGGCTGGCAGCTACAGCTCCTGTTAAACCCCTAGCCTGGGAACCTCCACATGCCGCGGTTGCGGCTCTACATAAAGGCAAAAAGACAATAAATAAATAAATAAATAAAAATAAACAACATCCATCCTGTGTTCTTGGCTTGAAAGACTCGTGGCGGTGTTACCCAGAGCCGCACAGATCCGGTGGGGCCCCTATGGAGAGCCCTGCATCCTTTCTGCAGAAATGGAAAAGCTAACCCTAAAATTCACATGTAATTACAAAGGGCTCTGAACAGCCAAGACCGTGCTGAAAAAAGTTGGAAGACATACTACCTAATCTTAAAACTTACAAAGTCACTGTGATCAAAGCATTTTGGTTCCAACCAAAGACAGATATATAGACCAAAGGGGCAGGACTGAATCTGGAAATAAACCCACACATCTATGGCAAATTTGTTTTCAATAAGGAGGCCGAGACCGTTCAATGGGGAAAAAACTCTTCAGTGACTGCTGCCGAGACAAATCAGTAGCCACGTGCTAAGGAATGAAGCTGGGCATCCACTGCCCACCGCATACGAAAATTCAAATACATCAGTTGCCTAAATCGAAGACCTAATGCTGTAAAGCTCCTCAAAGGTAGTCCATGTAAATCTTCACGACCTTGACTTTGGCAATGGATTCCTTTTTTTTTTTTTTTTTTTTTGCTTATTAGGGCCGCACTTGCAGCATATGGAGGGTCCCAGGCTAAGAGTCGAATCGGAGCTACAGCTACTGGCCACAGCCACAGCAACGCCAGATCCGAGCCGCGTCTGCAACCTACACCACAGCTTACGGCAACGCCAGATCGTTAACCCACTGAGCAAGGCCAGGGATCAAACTCACAACCTCATGGTTCCTAGTCGGATTCGTTAACTGCTGCACCAGCACAGGAACTCCGGCAATGGATTCTTCAATATGATCGCAAAAGAATGATTGACACAAGAAAAACACAGGTAAATTGGACTTTATCAAAATTAAAAGCTTTGCGTATTAAAGGACGTTATCAAAAAAGTGAAGAGACAACCCATGGAATAGGAGGAAATATTGATAAATCATCCATCTGGTAAGAGTCTAATCATCCATCTGGTAAGAGTCTAGTCGTCAGATTTTTTTTTTTTTTTTGCCTTTTGTCATTTTAGGGCCGCACCCGCGGCATGTGGGAGGTTCCCTGGCTAGGGGTCTAATCAGAGCTGTAGCCACTGGCCTACACCACAGCCACAGCAACGCAGGATCCGAGCTGTGTCTGCAACCTACACCACAGCTCAGGGCAACGCCGGATCGTTAACCCACTGAGCATAGGGCAGGGATCGAACCCGCAACCTCATGGTTCCTAGTCGGATTCGTTAACCACTGCGCCACCACGGGAACTCCTAGTCGTCAGAATACTTAAAGAACGCTTGCCGGACAACAGAAAGACAAGCAACCCAACTTAAGAAAAAAAGGAGTTCTCGTCGTGGCTCAGTGGTTAACGAATCCGACTAGGAACCATGAGGTCGCGGGTTCAATCCCTGCCCTTGCTCAGTGGGTTAACGATCTGGCGTTGCCGTGAGCTGTGGTGTCACGCCTCGGATCTAGCGTTGCTGTGGCTGCGGCGTAGGCCAGCAGCTGTAGCTCCGATTCGACCCCTAGCCTGGAAACCTCCACATGCTGTGGGTGCGGCCCCAAGTGACAAAAAAATAAAATAAAGTAAAATAAAAATTAAAAAAAAATGGACAAAGGACTCCAGGCCATGACTAGGCATTGCTCCAAAGAAGACACGCGGATAGCCAGAGCACGCGAAAAGAGCTTCAGAGTCACTGGTGTTTACGGAAGTGCTAAGCAAAACTGCAGAAAGGCACCACCTCGCACACACCAGGATAACTTTCTTTGCTCTTTTTAGGGCCACACCCGTGGCATATGGAGGGTCCCTGGGCTGGGGCTGACTCGGAGCTGCAGCTGCCGCCCTATGCCGTGGCAACACTGGGTCCTTATCCCACTGATCGGGGTGAGGGATCGAACCCGCACCCTCACGGACACCGTGTCAGGTTCTTAACCTGCGGAGCCACAGCAGGAACTCCCTAACTAAGAACAAGTGCAGAAATCGGTACCCTTGTACACTGCTGGTGGGAAAATGTAAAATGGTGCAGCTGATGTGGTCATGTGGTTTGGCTCTTCCTCAAACAGTTACCCAGAGAGGGACCCTGGGGCCTAGCAATCCCTCTCCTTGGCAAATGCCCGAAAGACTTGAAAACAGGGACTCAGTCAAGTGCTTGTCCACGTGTAGTTACAGCAGAGCCACAAGCTGGAAGGAGCCCCCGTGTCCATCACCGGATGCAGGATGAACAAAGCGTGGTCCGTCCCTACAGTGGGGCGTTCTTCAGCCCCAAGGGAGGCAGCGCGGAGGGAGCCGCTGACGCAGACTGAGGGAGCCAACGCGAGACGGACCGTATCCGTGATTCCATCTAAGTGAAAGGAGACGTCTAGAACAGAAAAATCCATAGAGACGAAAAGCAGGCCGGCAGTGGCCAGGGCCGGAGAGCGACGGAAACGGTACAGGTGTGGGGTCCCCTTTTGAAGGCGATGACATTTGGGGACTAGACAGAGGTGTTGCACAACTCTGTGAATGAGTGACACGTCACTGGAGTAAGGGTGAAAACAGGTGGTTTTATGTTATGGGAATTTCACCTAAATTAAAAATAAATAATGGAAGTATGTTGAGCCAGTTTAAGTACTTCCCAAAGGCCAAAGCTCGGACAATTTGAGCCACGGAATAAATAATGATAATACAGGGCTATAACTCACAGAATAAGTTCGATAGCTGAGATCCTACACTAATACAAGTCACTGAAATAAGTAAATAAATGGAGAAGGCACTTCTCTTCCTGAATTGAAAAAGTATTAGTAAATACAGAGGGAATGAGAGAAAAAAAACACCATTAGACAAACACTGCATTAGCCATAATTGTAAGCAAGACCCAGAGTGGGTGCTGAAAGCAGCGAGGAGGCCGTGAGAGGAGAAAGTGGCTGTTGTCAGAGTCTCCAGGTCTCTCCCCATCGATTATGTATTGATTACGGAGACGCAGAAACGCAGCAGAGCGCACCCCCCACCAGGAGTCAAGGTCACCGGCCGGGACAGACGGCTGCCTCGTGTCCCTGTTAGGGTGTCCTGAGCACACATGACTTCTGGCCAAAAAGGTACATCATCCGCATTCTAATCCGGAGAAATGATCTGCTGCTGGGGGCTTTCGGGAGAGAACTGACCGCTCTCGGCAAAGGTGTCATGGTCACAGCAAACAGGCAAACGCTGGAGATCCAGCACTGACGGGGGCCAGGGGAGCCCGGATGGCAGAGGCAGCGCGGGTCCCGGAGGCTGGCCCCAGCCGACCTCTGCAGTTACCAGTGTTGCATCAGTCAGGGCCTGCGCTTCAGAGCTGTGCTGAGGCTGCGTGAGCTGTGAACATTTAGGCGGATCTGGGTAGAAGGTTCGGGAACTCTCGGTACTCACTTTTCAACTTTTCTGAAAACATTTTTTTTTTCTTTTTAGGGCCGCACCTGAGGCATATGGAGGTTCCCAGGCCAGGGGTCCAACTGGAGCTGCAGCTCCCGGCCTACGCCACAGCCACAGCAACGCGGGATCCAAGCCATATCTGCGATTTATGCGGAAGCTTGTGGCAATGTTGAATCCTTAACCCACTGAGCTATGCCAGGGATCAAACCCGAATCCTCACAGACACAAAACCGGGTCTTTAACCCGTGAGCCACAACGGGAATTCCCTGAAAAATTTTTAAATGTAGTCCCCTTTTTATTTTTGTTTGTTTATTTGCCACACCCAAGGCACTTGGAAGTTCCCAGGCCAAGGACTGAACTGCAGCACAGCTGTGGCAATGCTGGATCCTTAACCTGCTGAGCCACAAGGGAACTTCCTGAAATTCTAAACTATGTCAAAACAGAAAGCCACACACACAATGAGATATCAGTACATACCCACAAGCTTTTTTATTTATTTATTTTTGGCCGCACCTGCAGCATATGGAGGTTCCACAGCGGTGGTAATTCTGAATCCCTAACCCGCTGAACCGCCAGGGAACTCCACACCACTAATTTTAAAAGGAACAAAGAAGTTCCCGTTGTGGCTAAGCAGTAATGAGCCTGACTAGTATCCATGAGGATGCGGGCTTGATCCCTGGCCTCTCTCAGTGGGTTAAGGATCTGGTCTTGCTGTGAGCTGTGGTGTAGGTCGCAGGTGCAGCTCGGATCTGGCATTGCCGTGGCTGTGGCGAAGGCCGGCGGCTACAGCTCCTGTTAGACCCCTAGCCTGGGAACCTCCACATGCCGCAGGTGCGGCCCTCAAAAGACGAAAAAGCCAAAAATAAATACCAAAAAAAAATAAATGAGACTGAGTTGGAGCCAGGACGAGTCCCAATTTGATCAAATTTAGACAGTATAAATAAAACTGCGCAAGTCCTAGATGAACCGAAGGACAACCTCTTCTTAACCTCAGGCCTGGGAAGCCTTCTGCAGACATGACCCCAATCCAGAAGTGATGAATAAAAGGTGCTACGTTCTTTCCAGGTACAAATCAAGCATTTTTGCTTGGCGAGTCATCACAAACAAGGCCAAAAACTGGGAGAACTATTTGCCACTAATAGGCAAAAGGCTGAGCCACAGACTGGTAAGAAGACAGTGTGGGCACTGGACACAAAAGAGACAGAAAAATAAAAGGTTACAAAAGTAACAGTCCGGAGTTCCCGTCGTGGCTCAGTGGTTAACGAATCCGACGAAGATCCATGAGGTTGCAGGTTCGATCCCTGGCCTCACTCAGTGGGTTAAGGATCCGGCGTTGCCCTGAGCTGTGGTGTAGGTTGCAGACGCGGCTCGGATCCCGCGTGGCTGTGGCTGTGGCGAAGGCCGGCAGCTACAGCTCCTGTTAGACCCCTAGCCTGGGAACCTCCATATGCCGCGGGTGCGGCCCTAGATAAGGCGAAAAAGACAAAAAAAAAAAAAAAAAAAGTAGCAGTCTGCGGAATTTTTAGGGCCAGAACCCTGACACTTCCGCAGTTCACCGCGCGGCCAGCAGGTGGCGGTGCCCGCCGAGCCCGCCGAGCCGCAGACGCGCGCCCCCTGCCGGACACGCCGCAGGCGCTCAGGGCGCGGAACCCCGCTCTTGCGCGTGGTCCCGTCTCCCCGCAGGTGCACAAGGCATCCTTTCTGGGCGACGCTGCGGCCTTGCCGCTGGCCTCAGAAGACGAAAGCAAGGCTGGTCCTTCGCCACAGGGTGCTGCCACACAGCCTCCACGTGCAACCCTCAGGCAAGAGGGGAGAGCATTTAATATGCTGCGACTGTGTACACAAAGGAGGTGGCCTACCCCTCACCGCCCAGCGCAGGTGACTGCCTTGCAAGGGACCTGCTGACCACAGCGGGGCCTGGCTCAGTTCACCCTACACACGTTTGTATCATAAGCCAGGTCAGCCTTTCCAAAAAGAAAATCAACGATTAGGAAAGAGGAGTCCCATTTTCAGCAACAAGGTGTGTTTTTTTTTTGTCTTTTTGCCTTATCTAGGGCAGCACCCGCAGCATATGGAGGTTCCCAGGCTAGGGGTCCAACAGGAGCTGTAGTCGCCTGCTGACACCGCAGCCACAGCAACATGGGATCCGAGCCGCGTCTGCAAACTACACCACAGCTCACGGCAACGCTGGATGCTTAACCCACTGAGCGAGGCCAGGGATCCAACCCATGACCTCATGGTTCTTGGTAGGATTTGTTAACCACTGAGCCACGACGGGAACTTCAACAAGGTGTTTTTGATCACTTGAAAGGCCTTGTAGGTGAAACGATGGAAAATCTGTATAAAAGAAAAGAGGGCCATTTTATTTTAATTTGTGGTTTTTGGCTGTGCCCAGGGGGTGTGGGAGTTCCCGAACCAGGGATCCCAGCTATATGGCAGAAGCAACACAGGACACATCAGAGACAACGCTGGTTCCTTAACCTGCAGCGCCACAAGGGGACGTCAGAAAGCACTGTTTTATTTATTTTATTTTATTTTATTTTATTTTGCCTTTTCTTTTAGGGCTACACACGCGGCACATGGAAGTTCCCAGGCTAGAGGCTGAATCAGAGCTGTAGCTGCGGCCTACGCCACAGACACAGCAACGCCAGATCTGAGCCGCATCTGTGACCTACACTAGAGCTCATGGCAACGTCGGATCCTTAGCCAACTGAGCAAGGCCAGGAATCGAACCCGCAACCTCATGGTTCCTAGTCGGATTCGTTAATCACTGTGCCATGACAGGAACTCCAGAAAGCATTGTTTTAAATGCACGACTCAGCTGAGAGAAAGGTCAAGGGGGAAACCTCAGCCCCAAATGCAGTAAAACCGGGACCGTAAGAGGGAGCCGAGGCCCGGGGCCTGCGAGAGACGGAGGCTGAGTGAGGAGAGGGCGGGGTGGGCTGCAGGTCTAGGGGTGGGGGGTGAGGCTTCGGTTCTGTGCTCTTTCCAGTTTCTCCCAGCCCAGAGGGGCCCAGCGTTTTAAAGTGACTGCGTGACGAGTGCGTGGATTCTGCCTGTTTAGCCGGGCGTGCTGTGCAGACCGCAGCTGTGCGGAGCAAGCGGCTGGGTGTAGCGTGTGAGCGGAAGAGGCCGCCACCAAGCTGCCCGCAGCGTCTCCCGGGAGAGTAAGGCTAATAATAAAGCTTTCGAAAAGGAATAGAGAGCACATGAGTGCGAAAGGAAATCAGACTTCTGACTCTAACTAAGGAAACCAACAAAATTATGAGATTTAGCGTGACTTTTTTTTTTTTGGCTGCACCTGAGATATTTGGAAGTTCCTGGGCGAGACGGTGAACCCACGCCGCAGCAGTGACAACGCTGGATCCTTAGCCTGACGCACCATGAAAGACCTCCCTAGTGTAACTTTTGCACAAAGGGAGGAGGAATTCCAGAGCTTTCTTCCAGCTTCACAAAGAAATTGCACAGCTGCCCTTGAGAAAAGAGAGATGTCTATGATTTCCTTTTGTTTTTTTTATCTTTCCTTTTTTTTTTTTGTCTTTTCAGAGACTCACCTGCAGCATAGGGAGGTTCCCAGGCTAGGGGTCTAACAGGAGCTGTAGCTGCCGGCCTTCGCCACAGCTACAGCAACGCGGGATCCGAGCCCCGTCTGCGACCTATACCACAGCTCACAGCAATGCCGGATCCTTAACCCACTGAGCAAGGCCAGGGGTCGAACCCACATCCTCATGGCTCCTAGTCGGATTCGTTAACCACTGAGCCATGGAACTCCCATCGTTTTGTTTTTTATCTTAAAAAAAATTATGGCCACACCAGTGGCACATGGATGTTTCCAGGCCAGGGACTGAGCCAAAGCCACAGCTGTGGCAACACTGGACCGTTTAACCCACTACAGGGGCCAGTGTTGAACCCAGGCCTCTGCAGCAACCTGCAACACTGCAGCCAGAGTCTTTTTATTTCTTTTGTTTTGTCTTTTTAGGGCCGCACCCCTGGCATGTGGAAGTTCCCAGGCTAGGGATCTAATCAAAGCTGCAGCTGCTGGCCACAACCACAGGCACAGCAACTTGCCTTGTCTGCAACCTACACCACAGCTCACGGCAACGCCGGATCCTTAACCCACTGAGCGGGGCCCAGGATTGAACCCTCGTCCTCATGGATACAAGTTGGGTTCGTTTCCGCTGATCCACGGTAGGACCTCCTGCAGTCAGATTCTTAACCCACTTTATCACAGTGAGAACTCCCGTTTTTCTGTCTTTTAAAAAAATAAAAGCAACCCCACAGCATTTCCCATCATCTGGTAATGACATAAGGGTGATCAAAACAATAGGAATAAATGTTTCAAAGCTGGAGTTCCTGCTGTGGTGCAATGGCAGGATCTTGGGAGCACTGGGACACAGGTTCGATCCCCGGCCTGGGATAGTGGGTTAAGGCTCCAGCATTGCTGCAGCTGTGGCTTACATTGCAGCTACGGCTTGGATCTGATCCCTGGCCCAGGAACTCCATATGCCGTTGGGCGGTGAAAAAGGAAAAAAGTTTCAAAGCTAAGAGGCCACTACCAGATGAATGGACGAAGGTGTGGTATATTACAATGGAGTACTACTCGGCTGTAAAAAGACTGAAATTCTACCCTTTGCAACAGCATGGATGGACCTAGAGACGATCAAGCTTAGTGAATGAAATAAGTCAGACAGAAAGAAAAAGACGAGTACTGTATGTTATTACTTACGTGTGGAATCTAAACTGACACAAAATAGTGAGTGTGGGAGTTCCCGTCGTGGCTCCGCGGTTAACGAACCTGACTAGCATCCTGCCCTCAGTCCGCCTTTGCTCCAAAAGCCGCCCCTGAAGTCTGAGATCTTTCTTGCAGGGTCTGAAGCTGGGGCAGAGGGCCGTGCCGTCAGCGTCTCGGCCTTGGCCACGGAGCCCCCTGCAGACGCCGCCGAGCCTGCCACGGGCAGCTGTGAGACCTCGGCCCAGCGTCGTCAGGGCGAGTCCCGGTCAGGATGCTGGGTCTGGGGGAGTGCGGGTGGCGGAGGCGGCCGGAGCTTCAGGCTCCACGAGGTCAAGAGCGCTTTCTCCTCACTGACGGCAGGGGAGGGCCGGAGGGAGCCCGAGGGTCTGAGGACACAGAGCCCCGTTCCCTCCATCTGGATCCCTCTCCCCCAGAGCTGGGGACTCAGCGGGGCTGGGGGCCGGAACCTTCCAGAAGACTGGCCTGCAGAGCCCAAACTTCTGGAAGGTCAAGGAAAGTAGAGCAGAAATTTTTTTCTTCCACATCAGGGATGAGGAAGCAGGTGAGCGGGTGCGCGGGGGGCGAAAACGCCGGGCGTTTCTGCACCAGGAACCCGAAAACGCAAGCGACACAGACAGCTGCCTTTGCATCCGAGCAGGCTGAGGTCAGTTCAGTGGCCGGAGAGGAGGCCACTGAGCCAGGCTGGTCAGGGCCAGCAGGGCCGCCGGCGCCCGGCCCTCCCAAAGCCACAGACCGCTGGCTCCGCGAAGGTCTTTCTACAGAAGCAGGAACGCGCCAGATGGAACCAGAGGGACCTCACACACGTCCCTTCTGGCCGGTCCTTGGAAAACGCCACGGCTCACCGTACTCCTTTTACTCCATTTAACGCATTTTTGGCAGAAGTTGCAGTGTGGCCGTGCCTCCACCACTCACAACCCTGGGAGGAGGGCCGGGACGGCGGCGCGGCGGGCGCGGGTTTGGGAGCCTTGCAGGTCCCCCAGGGAAGACTCCCGGAGGCGGGACCTGGCCCGTGTCCCAGCCGCGTGGCCCCTGAGCCGCGACGTCCTCCTGTGCCTGGGCGCCCAGCCAGCGGTCAAGCGTCCCTTCGGGCCCAAGCGATTGGAGCCGCCCCCTGTGCTGGCGCTTTCTGCCCCTCCGCCTGGGGAGTGAAGGGGCAAGTCCTGCCCCCTCAGGCCCTGGCTGCGCAACCCCAGCAGGGGCAGTGGCACCGGGAGGGTGGCCACGGGCGCCCAGGCGGCCACTCCCCAGCGTCACCTCCATGATGTCGCACCCCAGAGCCTGGGGGCTGCAGGCCTGTCCCCGCAAGGGTCACCTGGTGCGGCCGGGGCCCTGGCACAGCGGGAGCCCCGAAGGCTGCACGGATGCTGGGCGGTCTGGCCCAGGCCCCTCGGGGTCCTGCGTGCCGCGTGCACAAAGGACTGGTCCCTGAACCCCGAGGGCCTCCTGTGAGGCCAGGAAGGGGCTGGGGGAGGGCAGCTGCTGCCCGGAACCCACTCCTCTTGTGCAACGCAAAAAGCTGCCCGTCCCTGGGAGCCTCCGTCCGAGCAGCCCCACGCCAGCTGCTCTCTGGGCCCTGATGGCGGGGCGGGGCGGGGGGTACCTTGTCTGGAAGCTCTCCGGGGAGGGGTCCCTGTGAGTGTCCACTGTTGCTTAGGTTGGCTCACCGCTCCCCCGGGTGGCATTTATTCCCACGGCCCCTGAAAATGAGGCTCAGCCAGGGCGTGCCGTGCCCCGGGGGGAGCCACCTGGAAGTGAATTCTGCTTAGGGTGGGGGCTAAAGGGCTGCTGTGGGCGGCCAGCAACCTGGGGACTCTTGGGCCGCCGTCGGAGGCCGAGGATGAAGGCTTCTGGGAACACGCTTTTTAGGGTCAGTCTGTCTGAGGCCTCCAAGCAGGACAAGAAGCCAGGCCGGCCTGACGTTTCCCTTCCCTCTGCCTGTGGTCGGGCTGGGAAATCTCCTGCAGATGAGCTTAGGAAGACATCCAGTAAACAACCACTCAGCTGCAAACCACTGCTTCAGACAGGGAAGTGCTGCAAAGCTGAGAGGAGGTCTCTCCCGCCCCACCCCGCCTCCCGGCCAGCCCCGGCCCCAGCAGCAGACCTGGGAAACCACGGTTTGCTGTGCTCTTGCTCACAGCCGTGGGCCGTGGTCTCCACCATGCCTTGCTGGCCCCTGGCAAGGAGCTCAGCCTGGGGGCTTGATCTGCTTCCCTGGTCCCTGGGAAGGGACGGGGCCTGTTGCCACCTGCTGCCTGAGGCCTTCTGGACCCCAGCCAGGGTGCGGGCAGGTGGCGCTGGGGGAAGATGTCCAGTTCTTTGGAAAGGGGCCATCAGGCAGAGGGTGTGAACTGGGGTTCTAGAAAAGGGAGGGGTCAGCGTAGAGGGGAAGGAGGTGAAGTTGGCGGGGTCAGCAGGACCTGAAGGCCACGCATTTGGTGGGACTCTGAGTTGCAATGGTCAGAAAGCCAGTGTCCCACGGTTTACGCAAAAGGAGCTTTCCTGGCCCCTGTGGTTTTGAAGTCTGGAGCATGTTCTTGCTTCAGGTAAGGCTGGATCCAGATGCTTGGTGCGAATGGTCTGGCAGCTTTCTTGCCTCTCTCAGGGGATGGCTTCGCTCTCAGACAGCTCTTCTCACGAGCTGTGGTCGGGGTGGCAGCTCCAAGTCAACTCAGCCAGGGCAGGAATCGCCCTTCCCATGAGCCTCAGCAAAGGCCCTGAGGGCAGGGGGCAGGTCTGGCTGCGCAGGGCAGGGGGAGCCCCAGCCAAAGCCCCACGGCCTGAGAGCAGAGAAGCAGGCTCCCACGGGGCACGGAGGAGCTAGCCCCGGGAGTGACAACTAGTGTGGGCGGACGGGTGCCACCTGCCCGCAGTGTGGTAGGGGTGGGGTCCAGTTAGGGTCTGTCCCTCCTCCGTCTTTGGTTCAGTCTGGCTGTGCCCAGCAGCCCGCCTCGGGGGCCGCAGAGCCCAGGCTCCTCCTCCGGTTCCCCTTGGGAATGCCCAGGAAGCTGGCTCCAGCCAGAAGCGGGGTCTCCGTGCAGGGAGGGGCTGCACTGCGGTGAGCAGCGGCTTAAAGGCGGGCCACCCGCTCTTTGCAGTCCTGCCCACGTGCCCTTTCAGTGCCCTGCTCAACTACCTGGGGAGGGTGGGCGCTGACCTCAACTTCCTCCCGCTGCGCTTAATCAGGCAGGAAAGTCTGTGGCCCCAGACGCTGCTGCAAACCGCACTGGCCCTCCTGCTTCTGGGCAGGCGGCTGCCGGGGCTCTGGCTGCGGGTTCTCAGTGCTGGCGGACGCAGGGTCAGAGGTAGGCTGTCTCTGTGGGGCCCCGGGAGGGGGCGCAGAATCCATCCACTTTCTTAGCAGGCTTTGGCTGGTGGCACAGGGTCCCAGTCCCTCCTCAGAGCTATAGCCTGTGACTGGGCCATTGTGGGACCAGAGACCACGAGCCTGATGGCCCCTGGCAGGCGAGGCTGCAGAGACGGCTACGGGGGCTGATGTGGGGTGAAGGGTGGGGGTCGCTCATGGTCTCTGGGGACAGTTCATTTGCTCCTCAGCTGGGAAGCAGGCTTGCTCACGTCTGCCCTCCCCCACCCTACCACAGCTCCGGGGGGCCACGCACAGCCCCCCCCATCTGCCTTTTGCGCAAAGATGCCCTGGATAGAGTAAATGCCAGGTGGGGGCACAGCAGGGCCCACAGCCTGACGGCTGCCCTTCCGCCAGGCCAAGAGCTGTCCGACCGGAGAAAGCTCAGCACTGGGGAGCCAGCAGACTCCCAAGGGAGGCCTCAGGCTGGCCCTTACTGGGTCCCCCCACCCCCACCCCCCAGCAGCTGCGAAAAGCTCGGAACAGTCCTGCTTCTGCCTGGCTTCCCCTGGAGTGGGTTGGGTGGGGGGGCACCGCTCAGCTGCTCTCTGGCCCAGAGGACCTGGCGGTGGAGACCCGGGCGCCCCTGCCCACGGCGTCTGTCCCCACTCCTCAGGCAGAGCAGCTGCTGTGGCCTCAGCCTCCACTGGAAACCAGTGTGAGCAAGCTGCTGAGGCCCCAGGGAGCTCAGAGTGAGGACCTGGGGTCCCTGTGTCACTGTCGCCCCTCTCTGCCTCCCCAGGGGCTGCATGAGTCCTCCAGGAGCCTGAGCCCAGGGCCCTCCCGGCCTGAGGAGCGGATGGAAGCCACAGGGCCGGGAGTGCGGAGGCCGGGAGGCCCTGCTGTGCAGCGTGATCTCCAGGAGCTGGACAGCCCTGGCGCTCAGGGGCCGGGCTGCCCAGGCCGCGTGTGCTGGGGGCGGGGTGGGGGGCGCTGACCCTTGGCTTCAGGCCCTGGCAGAGGTCTCGAGACCTGGTCCTGACCCGGAACTTGGGGGGTCACCAGGAATCAGTGAAGTGGGGCACGGGGGCGGGTGCGCCATGGGTGGGTGTGTGGGAACCCAGGATCCAGTGAGCAGTGCAGCCCTCCTGGTCCCTCTTTTCTCCCCCAGGTGAGACGAGCACCCGGAAGAAGCTGCGGAGACCGGGTTCCACACAACGGCTGCCCGGGAGCCCTGTCCCCCTCCCCGCCCAGGGCCCCGTGGCCTTTCAGCCCGAGGCCTGCTCCCTGCTGAGCAGCGTCAGGTCAGGCAGGTGATCCCCGGCCCTGGAGATGCGTTCTGCGTGCTGGACCGTTAGGCAGGAGGGAGCCAGGGCCACGGTCTCGGCCTGTCCTGAAGCCAAGAGGGGGGGAGAGGGTTATGCCCACCCACTGTACGGGTGGGTTTTGGGGGGGTCTGTGCCCTTCGTGCAGCCCGGCCGCTGCCCTGGCGCCCGGAGGGCTACCCTAGGGCTCCCTCTGCCGGGAGGATTAGTCAGAGCAGAGAGCCGTCCACCTGCAGCTGCCTCTTCTCTGCGGAGTGAATTAAGTTTCCAGCCGTCCTGACGCATCTCCCAGGTCGGCGCTGTCCGCCTCGAAAGGAGCAGAAGTCCTGGGGGCGACGGCCTTTCGGTCCTCACCCGCTCCAGGTCAGGGCACATAGGACCCTTTCCTGGCCTGTCCCTATCGCGGGTCTGGGATGGGGCAGCGAGTGTAGGGCCGCTGCCCGCCTCCCCCCGCCCAATTCGGAAGCACGGCGTCCCCGCCCGGCGGGGCCAAGGAGAGTCGCGGTGCTGCCCCGGGGGACCACGATTCGAGATCGCAGCCCGCCACGGCCCACGGGAAAGCCTCGCCGGGGCGGGGCAGGGGCAGGACTCCGAAGGGCGCTCGAAGGGTGAGAGGCCAAGGGACAAAGCTGCCCCGTGCCAGGGCCGGCCCCCCTTCTTGGCGATCCGCCCTCCAGGGGGCCGCGGCCCGGCGAGGGTTAAGGGGGGCGGGGCGTGGGGCGGCCCCGCCTCCGCCGCCGCGCCGGGTCCGAGCGCGCACAGGGCGCGGGGGCGGGTCGGAGCGGGCGGTGGCGGCGGAGGGCGCGGCGCGCCGGGCGAGTGCGGGGAGCGGCGGCGCGGCCCGCGTGACCCACCGCCCGCGCCCGAGCCCCGCGAGCCCGCGCCCCGCCGCCGCCGCCGCCGCCGCCGCCGCCCGGCCCAGCCGCAGGATGCGCGCCCCGCCGCTGCTGCTGTTGCTGGCCGCCTGCGCGCCATCGCCCTGCGCCGCAGCCGCCCCGACGCCGCCGGGCTGGGAGCCGGCGGCCGACGCACCCTGGTGCCCCTACAAGGTGCTGCCCGAGGGCCCCGAGGCGGGCGGCGGGCGTCTGTGCTTCCGCAGTCCCGCGCGGGGATTCCGCTGCCAGGCGCCCGGCTGCGCGGCGCACGCCTCGGCCGGCCGCTTGCTGCGCGCCAGCGTCCTGCGCAACCGCAGCGTCCTGCTGCAGTGGCGCCTGGCGCCGGCCGAGGCGCGCCGCGTTCGCGCCTTCGCGCTCAACTGCTCGTGGCGCGGCGCCTACACGCGCTTCCCGTGCGAGCGCGTGCTGCTCGGCGCCTCCTGCCGCGACTACCTGCTGCCCGACGTGCACGACGGCGTGCGCTACCGCCTGTGCCTGCAGGCGCTGCCGCTGCGCGCCGAGCCCGCCGCCGCCGCCGCCCCCGAGCCCGCCGAGTGCGTGGAGTTCGCCGCCGAGCCGGCCGGCATGCGGGAGATCGTGGTGGCCATGACGGCGGTGGGCGGCTCCATCTGCGTCATGCTCGTGGTCATCTGCCTGCTCGTGGCCTACATCACCGAGAACCTCATGCACCCGGCCTTCGCGCGCCCGGGCCTGCGCAGGCAGCCCTGAAGCGCGAGGCGCCCGACCGCTCGCCCAGGCTCCGGCTGCCCGAGTAGTGCGCGGGAGGCCCCGGGCCCTCGGCTCGATCTCCCCTCCTCGCTCCTGCCCCCTCCTTGGGATCTCCACGCTGGCCTGCTGGAGATGGATGGGGCACCGGCTGGCCCTCGCCCGGGCCTCGGAGTTATCGCACGACCTTCCCAGCTGAGCATCCGGCTCCCAGACTCCAGCTGGGGACTGGCCGTTGGGCCTCAGCGGGGTTCTCCCAATTCTCCGGAGGCCTTTGGGGAAGCCATCAGAACCTGGAGCCCCGTCTGGCAGGAGCCATTGGCATCCAGGGCCGTCGCTCTGCGCCTCCAGCCTGTGCCGAGTTGGAAGAGGCAGGCCTGTCATCATGGCTTGGTCACCGTGTGCTGTGCCGAGGGGGCCCCTTGGAGACATCCTCCCCCTCCCACGCGCCCCCCGACAGCGGGCTTAGGTAGCTTCGTGCCTTAGTACCCTCCGCCCACTGCGCGAGCCAGCTTTCTGTCCAGCGCGCTGTCCCAAGGGCCGTGGCCCTGATTCTGGCGGCGTCTGCGGGCTTGTGGCCGGAGCACCCTGGGGCCCCTGCCTCCAAGCTTTGCGGGCGCATCTGGTTTGGGTAAGCAGCACCCTGCCAAATTTCCTTACGCGGGTATCTGTCTAGCTGGGAACCGTCAATTAGCTCAGGAGGCGGCCCAGCATCCAGCTGCCGTTTTCCAGGGGCGAGTGTTCCTGACCTTGGCGGAGCGGAGCAGTTCGCCAGGACCCGGCTCCCTCCCCTTCCTTTTGTGTGTCTGGCGAGGACTCCCCACGGTGACTGGGGGCACCTGGTCTGGAAAAACGGTGTTGTGTCCGGGGGACTGGAGGACAGGGGCCGCGCTTGCCCAGCTGGGCCTTCCACCGTGGCCTGGATCCTAAGCCTCGGCCACAGCTCGAAGCCCGCACAGCCCCATCCTCCTCGAGCCGGCGGCCAGGAGCCCAGCATCCGCCCCTCTGCCCACGCGCTGTGGACCGAAAGCGGCCCCTGCCCCTCTCCAGGCAGACCTGAGCATCCCGGCCAAGGTCAAGTCACCCCCTCCGTCGGCCACCTGGTGACGCCGGGCCTGGGGGGAGGGGTGCAGGCCCGGCTCTCCACGAGCCCCTGACTGACCATCTGGGACCTGACACGTCTGGAGTCACTGTGGCTGACCCCTCCCCACCCCCACTCCGGCAGCGACCAGCAGCCCCAAGCCCTGGCGGGCGCCCTGCAGCACCCACTCCCTACCTCTGTCTTTGCTCTGCCCGCCCCTGGCGTGCCACTGGCCAGGGGTGAGCCTGGCGCCAGTGTCTAAATGTCCACCATTCTTAGACCAAAACCACTGCCTCATGTACTTATTTGTGAGGTGGGAGGGCAGGGGAACAGTTGAACCCCTTTTTCCCGGGTTCTCAGGCGTCTGCCCACCGCTGGCCCTGGGCCCTTTGCCTGGTCACGTGGGGTCGGCCCCGGCTGGGGGCTCAGAAGCTTGCCCTTGCAGCTGGGGCCGGTGACGGGCGGGCGGACTGTCTCAGCGCTGGTCCGTCCACGTCCACCCTCAGCTTTGGGGAAAGCGTCTTCTGGGCCTGCTCTGTTGGGTGGGGGTGGCGGCAGCAGCTGCTGCGGTTAGAAATAGCCCAGTCTCAGGGGTGAGTGACCCACTTGAGCTGTGACAAGCCACAATTAGGTGTCTCTGTGAGGGTCCCTCCCCAGCCGGGGCCTCCCCCTGCAGGGCTAGAGCGGGGGGTGGCCGCAGTGGAGGAACCTGGGGCCCCCGCTGCGCAGCCCCCTGGCCTGCCCCTCGGAGGCTGACCTTGGGATCCTGGAGCTGGCTGTGACCCTGCGGAGCGAAGAGCTGGGGGCGGGCCAGGAGTGACTCATCTCCATCCGGCCCCCGGGGGTGGGGAGGCAGGGAAGTGTCTAGACAGCTGAGGCGTGGGTGGGAGGGGTTCCACCGCCTGCAGCCTCTGGCCCACCCCCTGGGCCCTTCGCTTCACCCACAGGCCCAGGCCTTGGGGAGCACCCTTCGGCTCCAGGGTGCAGTTGGGTTCAGAACGGGAGCCACCTGCCCTGCACCCCACGCCGCCACCCAATTTGGGGCCTGTAGCCGGTTCTCCGGACTGGTCAGCACTGCCCTCCCTGCAGCCCCGGGCTCCGCAGATGCTTGTCTCGGGCTCTGTTCAGGGGCTTCTTGGAGGCCCAGGGTCGCGGGAGGTGGCTGGGCGCCCAGGAAGAGCACTTTTCCTGAACCCAGTGTCAGCAAACTGCTCCTGCCCGGGGTGGCCTCCCCCGTCCTCCCAGGGGGTGCAGGGGACACTCAGCCTCCCCCTCGCCCTCTCACGTTCTCTCTGATTTGGGGCTGGTGCCTGGGCCCCAGTTTCCAGGTGCCTCGGGCTCCTTATCCATGAAGCAGACACGGCCATAGCCCTGACTCCCAGGCTTGCTTGGAGGCTCACAGGAGGCCCGCCAGGCAGAGAGGAGCTAGTGGTCGGCTCTCATTCCTGGCCCTGCTGCGACCTGCCTTGCATCCGACCAGGACCCCCAGTGCCCGCATCCCCGGCCTGACCCTGGTCCGAATCCCATGGGCCTTGAAATTCCACCACCAAACCCACTCCCTGCTCGCTCCCCAAACCCGGCCCACAGCCAGCAGGAGGGCTCCCCCACGCTTGGTCTGTGAAAGTAAGTCCAGTGCTGGCGGTTCTGGAGCCCCAGCAGGGATGCCGGGACGGGATGCAGGGCAGGCCCGCTGTCCGGGCCCCTCCCCACAGCCCCTGGGCAGCGGGCAGCGGCCGCTCCTCCGGACCTGCGGGCCTCAGGCCTCGGGAACGGGACTCACAAAAGAGCAAAGGAAGAGCCTTTTCTCCACTGGGGGTGGGGTTGTGGGGCTGGCATCTCCCTGGTGATCTCGGGACACTTGGTCTTCCAGGACAGTGGGCGGGGCTGCTGGAGACCCCCTCCTGGGGGATGAGCGGTGTGGCCACGTGGGCCTGAGCTAGAGAGTCCTGGGTCCAGCCAGCGCTGCCTCCAGCCTTGCCACGTCTCTTGGGCAAACTGAGAAGCGGGCCTTAGGGAGTGTGGGCTGCTGGCCGAGGGGCGCCATCAGCCCCCTTCTGGGTTGGGGGGGTCAGGCTGCCCTTTCTGAAGGGCCACACTTAGAGCGTCTTTCTTTCTTTGTCTTTTAGGGCCGCACCCACAGCATATGGAGGTTCCCAGGCTAGGGGTCAAATCGGAGCTGCACCTGTCGGTCTACACCACAGCCACAGCAACGCTGGATCCCCGACCCACTGAGCGAGGCCAGGGATCGATCCCGCATCCTCATGGATACTGGTCGGATTCCTTTCCACTGCGCCACGACGGGAACCCCCTCCACTTTCTTTCAAAGTCCCAGATTTCCCCTCCTTCAGAAATCTGTTTCACTTCTAAGTTGTATCAGCTGTCTTTTCTTTCTCCCTTTCTTTCGTTCCTTCTTTCCCTTTTTCTTTTTTTTTTTTTTTTTTTGTCTTTTGCCTTCATGTAGAGCTGCAACTGCGGCATACGGAGGTTCCCAGGCTAGGGGTCTAACAGGAGCTGTAGCTGCCAGCCTTCGCCACAGCCACAGCCACGGCCACAGCAACGCGGGATCTGAGCCGTGTCTGCGACCTACACCACAGCTCATGGCAACGCCAGATCCTTAACCCACTGAGCAAGGCCAGGGATTGAACCCTCAACCTCATGGTTCCTAGTCGGATTCGTTAACCGCTGAGCCACGATGGGAACTCCCTTGCAGGGTATTCTTAAACAACTTTTTGTCACTTTCCGAACTCTGTTTAGCTTATGATGAGCTATTCAGGTAAAAGGTTTACCTGTTTTCTGGGTGTATCTCTACCCGGTGGATGTCAGCATGCTTCTTATTCCCTCTCTCTCTCTTTTTTTGGCCTTGCCTGTGGCACATGAAAGTTCCCGGGCCAGGGACTGAACCCACAGCACAGGAATGACAACACCAGCTCCTAACCTGCTGCCCCACACGGGGCTCCCCGTAGTCCCTCTTTTTTTATAGTCTGTGTGGGTGGGATTCAGTCGCTGCTCTGTCCTCTTGGTCACATAGAATGGAGCCAGGCTTCCCTTGCCCTTTGGTGGGGAGTGGGTGGGCTGGGACACGTTCCCAACTTCCCAGCTCTGCTGTTAACCTGACCATGGGGTTTATTATCTGGCTCACATGTCTGGGATCTGCCTTCCGTCCCCCCTCTCCTGTATCTGAACTCTTGTCCTTTTTTTTTTTTTCCCCCATGTCCAGGCCAGAGACCAAACCTGAGTCACGGCAGTGACAATGCCAGATCCTTAACTAGATGAGCCACCAAAGAGCTCCTGGACTTTCTTCCTCCTTTGTGCTGGGGTCTCTGTTCTGCTCAGGTTTTCTTTTTTTTTTTTGTCTTTTGCCTTATCTAGGGCCACACCCACGGCACATGGAGGTTCCCAGGCTAGGGGGCTAACAGGAGCTGTAGCTGCCGGCTTTCGCCACAGTCACAGCAACGCGGGATCCGAGCCGCGTCTGCAACCTTCACCATAGCTCACGGCAACGCCAGATCCTTAACCCACTGAGCAAGGCCAGGGATCAAACCCGCAACCTTATGGTTCTTAGTCGGATTCGTTAACCACTGAGCCACGACGGGAACTCCCATCAATTTTTTTTTTTAACATATGAAAAAGTTTTATTCTGTGATTTCAGAGTCGTTGTAAAGCATTTTTAAAAATCCATAAAAGGAACAAATTACAGTTTGTTGACCACAAGTCGATCTTTGCATGACCCACACGGTCCGTGATAACCGACAGATATGTGGGGGACACTGGTGCGGACGTGTGTGCGAAAAGAATACTGCGCTCAGCATCACTCAACACGACGAGAGAACACTGGAAAACAGCCATTAAGAAGGACCAGGTACAGGACTTCCCATCGTGGCACAGAGGAAAGAATCCAACTAGGAACCATGAGGTCACAGGTTCGATCCCTGGCATCATTTAGTGGGTTAAAGATCCAGCGTTGTCCTGAGCTGTGGTGTAGGTCGCAGACCCGGCTCGGATCTGGCATTGCTGTGGCTGTGGTGAAGGCCGGCAGCTGTAGCTCTGATTAGACCCCTAGCCTGGGAGCCTCCATGTGCCGCAGGTTTGGCCCTAAAAAGACCAAAAAAAAAAAAAAAAAATGGGGGGGACCAGGTACGTAAATTCTAGTACATTCACAGAGGCAATACCATCAGTTTGTGTTTTTATTGGTATTTTTCTTTTTTTAAATTTTTTATTTTTTCCATTATAGTTGGTCTGTTCTGCTCATTTGAGTTCAGGTCTGACAAATTCTTCTCCTGCCTGTTGCCGTCTCCGTCACTGACAAACACTCCGCTCTCACGGTGCCGATCTTGGCTTTTCTTTTTATTGGACACCTTGACGTTGAGATCGGTCCACGCTGCGGATGGACAGACACTCGATAGTTTCTGTTTGTCACATGCAGTTTCCTGCGTGTGCGGACTCGTCCTGGCCCTGGAAGAACACGCAGAGCCGCAAGGCCGATGACAGCGTCTCCAGGGAAACCCTCACGCGTGATGCCCAGGGAACTTCGAGGGACTCTCTCCACGTGAGGGGTCGTGGGTCTCGGGGTGCGCACGCCTGCCGGCGCTATCAGCTTATTCATGCTGCTGAGGCAGTGCAGGTAGGTTTTTGTTTCCCCAGCTCCTCACAGACACTGCGTATCGTACAGTTTTCTGGTTCCTGTCAGTGTTGGCTGTGTGGCAGGGACTCGGTTTTACTTGCTCCCTGGGGAGGCTGACATCACTCACAGTGCTTGGTGGCCATTGGCCATTTGAATTTCCTTTGGGTGAATGTTTCTTCTATTTTTGGTACATTTTCCCATCACTATGGCTTCTTCCTCCTTTTTGCTTGGCCACACCCGTGGCATGCAGAAGTTCCTAGGCCAGGGACCAAACCTGCACCACGACAACAACCTGAGCCACTGCAGGTTGCTGACAATGCCAGATATTTAATCTGCTGAGCCACATGGGAACTCCTCCTGATTTTCAAGAGTTCCGCAAATATTCTAGATCAGTGCTGTCCGGTGGCACTTGCTGAAACGATGGAAGTGATCTGTGCTGTATCGTTTCCCCAGGGATGCACAGCAAAACCACAAACTGGGTGTTTTCAAGCAACAGAAATGGGAGTTCCCACTGTAGTTCAGCAGGTTAAGACCCCAACTAGTGTCTAGGAGGATGCGGGTTTGATCCCCGGCCTCGCTCAATGGGTTAAGGACCTGGCGTTGTCGTGAGCTGTGGTGTAGGTCGCAGATGTGGCTCAGACCTGACGTTGCTGTGGCTGTGGTGTAGGCTGGCAGCAACAGCTCTGATTTGACCCCGAGCCTGGGAACCTCCATATGCTGCGGGTGCAGCCCTAAAGACAAAAAACAAAAAGAAACAGAAGAAACAAAAACTTAGTGAGATTCCTGGTTCCTGCCTAACAAGGACCAGAATTATCCTTTCATCTGAAACAACTCAAAAAAATCATAGATATGGAGTTCCCTTCGTGGCTCAGTGGTTAACAAATCCGACTAAACCATGAGGTTGCAGGTTCGATCCCTGGCCTTGCTCAGTGAGTTAAGGATCCGGCGTTGCCGTGAGCTGTGGTGTAGGTCACAGACACGGCTCAGATCCCGCGTTGCTGTGGCTGTGGCGAAGGCCGGCAGCTACAGCTCCTGTTAGACTCCAAGCCTGGGAACCTCCATATGCCGCGGGTGCGGCTCTAGATAAAAGGCAAAAAGACCAAAAAAAAAAAAAAAACATAGATATTACGTGAAATAACAATTCTAAATATATCAACTGCAACACAATGGAGGGCCAGGACCCCGAGAGAGAAAGGAAGTAAGCGAACTGGGTTCTGTGACTTCTCCAGCTTGCGGTCTGGAGAGTTTTCAGGATGCAGAGTGAGGCGGTGTCCTGAGCTGAGGGTCTGGGGGCCAGTTCGGGTCAGGGGAGAACACTGAGGCAGTGAACAGAGAGACCTGCAGCTTGGGGCCGACCAGCACGCATGAGGGGGTCGCCGGGCCAAGAGGGGAACTGGCAAAAAGGATTAGAGGCACCAGCAGGGTTCCAGCAGGGCCGGGGCCAGCGTCTCCAGCACCCAGCCAGAGGGCCAACTCACCCTCGGGAACTCAAGTACACACGCATCCGTTGCAGGCGCTTATCCCAGGGCTCACTGGTGCTCTGTTCGTTTTGTTTCACTTTTACTTTTTGGTCCACTTTTTCAGCTGCACCCACAGCATGTGGAAGTTCCCGGGTCAGGGATGGAATTCGAGCTGTTGCTGCAACCTATGCCACAGCTGTGGGGACGCTGGATCCTTAATCCACTGTGCCGTGCTAGGGATCAAACCAGAAATACCACAGAGACACGCAGGATCATTAACCCACTGCGCCGCAGCAGGAACTCCAGAGAAACGGCCACCTTTAATCACTGTCTCATTTATTATAAATGAATATTGAGAGGAAACTGAAGTTGGAGCTAACAAATATTTCATGAAAATTAGCTAAAGTCTAAAATAAATTACCTGTTTCATAGCTAATGTTTAATAGCTCCTATTTGATAGGACAGTTTTGAAAAACATTTATTTTTTTCTAGGCTTATTTAAATATTTTCCTATGGTCAGATACATAAGAGTTTCTTTTATTTTAGAATACCTTCATGGAGTTCCTATCTTGGCTCAGCGGAAATGAATCTCACTAGTATCCATGAGGACGCAGGTGCGATCCCTGGCCTCGCTCAGTGGTTTAAGGATCTGGCATTGCCATGAGCTGTGGTATAGGTCACAGATGTGGCTTGGATCTGGCGTTACTGTGGCTGTGGTGTAGGCCGGCGGCTACAGCTCCGATTCTACTCCTAGCCTGGGAACCTCCATATGCTGCGCGTGCAGCCCTAAAAAGCAAAAATAAAAAATAAAAAAAATCTTCAGGAGAAACATTTCATTTTTAAAGACTACATCTGACTAGAACAATTATAGTTACTGGCCTGTTGGGACAGGAAGGCTTGCTGGGTTGTTTGGGTGACCTGGAAGGAGCATGTTTGCAGTTTATTCTCAGGTTATTCTTGTGCTGCCCTCATGAAAACGAGCCTGAACCACTCACCAAGGCCTCTGCTTGTTATTTCACTTGGAGTTTGTTGTTCTTTTTAAGGGTTTAACAAAACAATACCTCTGAACTTTTTTTTTTTGCTTTTTTTCAGGGCCACACCTTTTTTTCAGGGCATGTGGAGGTTCCCAGGCTACGGGTTCAATCAGAGCTACAGCTGCCGGCCTACACCACAGCCACAGCAACACTGGATCCTTAACCCACTGAGCGAGGCCAGGGATCGAACCCACAACCTCATGGTTCCTAGTCGGATTCCTTTCCACACCGCCACAACAGGAACTCCTACCTCTGAATATTTATTGACGTTTTTTACAAGTCAGACATGCATTCTTTCTCAATTCAAATAGCGAAGTTTTATCAATGCTGACGTGTGAGCTCAACTTAAATATCTCCCAAGCTGGGTGTCACAGGTGAGCCAGGAGCAGGCAGTACAGAGAAAGTCTGTGCAGCAACTAAAGCAGTTTCCGTGGTGGCCTTTTCACATTCCTCCAAATTCAGACACACTTCTTCCATTTTTCCTTTTCCACTTATTTTACCTAACCCGTCCCAGCATCCGTTTATGTCTTCAGTCCCCCACGACATTCACTAAATACTGTTTAGGACTGAGGAATTACCAAGCTTTTCATATCCTTCCCAAGAAACCAACGTTAAGATCCATTTTAAATTTTCTTTTTTTTTTTTCAGGGTTGCACTTGTGGCATATAGAACTTCCCAGGCCAGGGGTTGAATCAGAGCTCCAGCTACCAGCCTAGGCCACCGCTCGTGGCAATGCCAGATCCTTAACCCACTGGGCGGGGCCTCAGGGAAACTAGTCAGGGTGTTACCGCTGAGCCACAACAGGAACTCCAAAACACTGCTTTTCAGGAGTTCCTGTCGTGCCGCGGTGGTTAACGAATCCGACAAGGAACCGAAACACTATTTTTCAATACCTTTTTACTAGTTCCTGCCTCTAAAAGCTGGTGGGCCTATGGGTTTTATTCTGCAAATCACTGATGCTCATGTGAACCAATAATTATATTTGTTTTATGTTACTTACCAACGAAACAGCATTCGAAAGAAAAACACAATGTTTTAAATGTGTTCTCAAATCTGTTACTGCCTCCCCGTGTGTGACGCGGTGGGACACCTGCCTGTACTAACAGAGCCCAGAGCAAGTGCGTGTTTCTGTTGGTGGTGCTGAGCTTGTCTACAGATCTGGCAGTTAATGCGGAAATCTGTCAAACAGACTCTCCAGAATTACCCTTGTGACACACACACGCACACGCACACACGCACATCGATCTCCTTAAACTTAAAACTAAAAAGGCCAATCACACAAGTGCCACCGAGGACGCAGAGGCGGCGCCGCGCGCGGGCACCCGGGGTAGACATCCACTTTGAAAACAACGTGGCAGTTTCTTAAAAAGTTAAAAGTACACCTAAACATGCTCTAATCACCCTACTCCTAGGCATTAAGCAAGTGGGTCCTTAACCCTCTGCGCCACAGCAGGAACTCCTGAGACATTTCTCCATGCACTGGACACAAGGCAACAAAGCCACCTCGGCTGGGAATGGGGTCCGATCCCTTCTGAGCTCAGGGTCTGTGCGCGCAGTGGGGCAGAGGAACAGCCAGGGCCAGCGGGAAGGTCCCCGGCCAGGACAGAAAGGCCATTTGGGGCAGAGGAGGGCCCGGTGAGCTTTCTTGAAGTGGACGATATCTATTTGATCTCAATACTTGGACTGACTTGAGGTCTAGGGGGCCACACACAGAGGTAAGAAAGGCACTGGACAAGCAGTTCGCAGTTGGTGGATGTTAAGTTCTACACAGGAAGCAGGGACAGATGAGGTAGGACAGCTACTGTACTGGCAGTGGTATGGTCAGTACTGGTCAGTACTGGTGTCGAGACCATGTCTTTGAATTCAGGATACTGTCTTCTGAGCACACTGGGGAGGCCATGGAACGGTCTTGTTTTCAAAACGTAAAGACCTTGGAGTTCCCGTCATGGCTCAGTGGTTAACAAACCCGGGCAGCATCCATGAGGATGTGGGTTCGATCCCCGGCCTCGCTCAGTGGGTTAAGGATCCGGCGTTGCCGTGAGCTGTGGTGTGGGTCGCAGATGCGGCTCGGATCTGATGTTGCTGTGGCTGTGGTGTAGGCTGGCGGCTACAGCTCCTGTTAGACCCCTAGCCTGGGAACCTCCATATGCTGCGGGTACGGCCCTAAAAAGACAAAACGTAAACACCTCTATTATTTGCTGTGGTTGTTAGAGAAAATACACGTTCATCATAAAATACAAACTCAAGGAACTCAAAAAAGTATAAAGGGCATTCCCTATAAGTATAAAGCACCCTTAACCCCACCACCATTAAGGTTGCGGTCCCACTGCAACATCCCAGGGTAGGTCCCTCTGGATTGGTGTTCTGCACGTATTTAAATACAGAGGGTGGGAGAGGAGGACGCCCTCATCCGTCCTCACTCATCCCTCAAACCCCCAAGTCCGTCCAAGTAAAAGCTTCTTTGTTGTAGTCCTGCACCCCTTCCCTCACACCAGGCCCAAGGGTCCCTACTTAAACAGTCTAAGCGCCTGGTTCGCAGCCTTTTTATCCATGAAAACATCGGGAGCAAAGTTAGGACAACTGGCTGTCAGTGAGGGTGGTCCCTCACTGCCCCGGCTTCTGAGTTTTCCCATCTCCAACAGCGAGAGTGTCGGCCACCGGTGCCTATGGTCACGCCTGGCCTCACGTATTGAGAAGGCAGCTCCCTCTTCACCAATTTTCAAGCATCCTGCTCTACCACCGTTTGGCCCCAGTGACATTTCTTCCACTCCACTGAGATCTCCAATTCAGCGCACACAGTACCTTTCCGCTGCCACCATCCCTTCATGTCCTCGTTTCTCATCCAGTTCTGGATCCATGTCGGAGCACCGCATTCCCTTGCTCCCTCCCTCTGCTGCACTCACATTATCAGAACACCAACCCACGGCCACTCCAAGTGGGTGGAGAACAACAAGACCGGGTTGACGAGTTCCACGGTCAAATCACGACCCCGTTTTTCAAACCCGCAGTGCCTCCAAACAAGCCCAAGGATTTCAATCAATTTGCTCTCCTAACCGGGGAGATCTCCTCAAAGCTCCCACGTTTCCTCTCTAATCATCTCTCCATAACTTCCACAACTTCATTTAAATGTCAAACTTTGCAGGGTCTTCGGCAGCGCAGGCTAGGGAGGCACGGCGGCTCGGGTGGCAGGAGCGAGAACAAAGGGCGTCCCCAGGGGCAGGCGGAGCGCTCGGAGCCATCCTTGGAGACGCCGCCCGGGACCTGCCACTTCCCTCGGCTGTCCCAGCAAGCCGGCACTTTCGTTTTGCGTCATTCCCTGCGACGGCGGCTGGAGCTCGTGACGTCACCTGAGCCGGGGCGGTGCCTTCGCGTCATTCCCGGAGACGGCGGCTGCGGCTTGTGACGACGTCAGGTCGCCGTCGCGCGGGACTGGGCCGGAGGGCGACTCCTGTGCGGGGCGCTGGCCTCTACGTCTACGCACTGAGCAGCGGCGCGATCGCCGGCCGGCCGGGAGCCCGTGGAGCTGGGCCTCCCTCCTTCCGCGGCCCAGCGGTCTGGGCCGGCGTGGGGAGGCCGTTGGGTCGCCTTGCGTACGCCCGTGCCGCACGTCCCGACGCGCTACGTCCCCGGCGCCGCCGTTTTGCGTCATGACTTCCGGGCACCGGGGTCGCCATCTTGCTCTCACGGAAGCGGCGCGGCTGTGTGGGAGTACCGAGGCGGGAGTCGCGGACGGTGCGGCTGTCGCCATGCCGTCGTCGCCGCTGCGGGTGGCGGTGGTATGCTCGAGCAACCAGAACCGGAGCATGGAGGCGCACAACATCCTCAGGTAGTTGGGGCCTCCGCCCTGGCCCTCGCGCCCTGCGGACGCCGGCCGACCGCCCGTCCCTCCGGCCCCATCCCTCCCTAGCCCGTGCTGTGTGGCGGCGGCCGCGGTTCCTGGCCCGCGCCTCCCCGACCCATGCTGGGCGCCCCGTTTCCGGAAGGGCGGTGCACCCCGGCTCCCGAAGGGTGCCCGAGATGCCGCACCGCGTACGGGTCCGCTGGCTTAGGGGTCGAGCGCAGCCAGTGATCGACAAGGCTCGGTCTACCTCGCGACCCCCTCCCGTGTGCTTACTAGCATTGCGGAAAGGTCACATTCTCAGCCGAAATGTTTCCGGGTCGTGGAAATCTCAAAGCTGCTAGTAAACACGAAGGGCTGATGCTGTTTGCGTCTGCTTTGTACGCAAATCTATGCGTCTGAAAACAGTGGCCTACATGGTCAGCAGTGAGGCGATAATTCCAAGACCAAGGTCTGAGTCCACGAGAGGATAGTCCGGCAGTCTGCAGGGTGTGTCGCCTTTTGTCAAATCTGGAAAACTTGCAGGACGAGTCGTAAAAAGAAAACAGAACCAGGAACGGCCAATTTTGTTGATTTCACGCATCTGTATATTTATTCACATCTCGGTTTTCAAGTCTCATGAAAAAAAATCCTCCCTGTTCCCTTGGAAAATCTCCAGTCAGTAGTTTCTGAACTGCACGTGAGTTTGGTTTCAGGCTTCTGGTTCATAATTCACTGCACTCCTCCCCTTTTGTGACCCTGGTGTTGTACGTGTTTTAATAAAAGTTTATTCCCGTTGGGTAAAGGGTTTTTTTTGGGGGGGGGGTTCTAAATCACTTCACAGAATGTGAAATGGAGCCCTTGCGTTACATGTCGACTTTGATAGGGAAACTAAGTTGAAAGTTTTTTCTCTCGAAGTTTGCTTACGTGGACATTACAGGACGAGCACGCCTCCCTTCTCTTATTACCGCAGGCAGTTTTGATCCTGCTGAGTAACTTGGGGAAATCAGAATCCCCCTCCACCCCCTCGTTTGTAATGAAGCTGAAAGTGCCAGGCATCTTGGAGCTGCTAATTGTGAGTTTAGTTATTCCTGACATCGAGTGCCTGTCAGCAGTATCGTTCACGTCAGTATTTGGTAGAGTGTGATGTGCTTTGAACCTAGCAAACCAATGTGAAATTTTTTTTTTTTTTTGGCCTTTTGTCGTTTTAGGGTCCTACCCGTGGCATGGGGGGGTTCCCAGGCTAGGAGTCTAATCGGAACTGTAGCCACCAGCCTACACTGCAGCCACAACAACGCAGGATCCGAGCCATGTCTGCAACCTACACCATAGCTCACGGCAACACTGGATCCTTAACCCACTGAGCGAGGCCAGGGATGGAACCCGCAACCTCATGGTTCCTAGTTGGATTCGTTAACTGTTGTGCCACGACGGGAACTCTATGAAATTTGTTTTTAAACTGGAGTTTTGTACACTGTAAAGTTGTTTTAACACTGGAAAAGTGCTAGAATTATAGTATGCTCGACCTGATCCCCAAACTGCCTTTTTTTTTTTTTCAGTCTCTCCTGCAGCTTGGGGAAGTTCCCCTGACCAGGGGTGGAACTTGGCTGCTGCGGTGACAACGCATGATCCTTAACCCGCTGTCCCACAAGAGAACTTACAACCCTCCAGACTGCATTTGCAATCTGTTCAGAGCTTTTCCTTTTTTTTTTTTAGGGCTGCCCCCACTACATGTGGAGATTCCCAGGCTAGGGGTCTAATTGGAGCTGTATCTGCCGGCCTACGCCACAGCCACAGCAACCTGGGATCTGAGCCACGTTTGCAACATACACCGCAGCTCACGGCAACACTGGATCGTTAACCCACTGAGCAAGGGCAGGGATCGAACTCGCAACCTCATGGTTCCTAGTTGGATTTGTTAACCACTGCGCCACGACGGGAACTCAGGAAATTTAAGGGAAAGGAAGGAAGGTTCACACTACTGGAAAAGTATTAAGGGAAATAAGATTTAATATCTTCAGTTAGAACCACAAGAAGTTTGGAGGACCACCTCATACTGCTGTTTCTGGCTCGTGGTCTTTTTTTGGGGGACTGCTCGGAGGCGTATGGAGGCATGTGCAGTTACCCCGCCAGGAATTAGATCCAGGCCACAGTTGAGGCAACACCGAGTCCATAGGCTCCTTGGATACACTGTGTCCTTAATACACTGTGCTGGGTGGTCTGGAACCTGTGACCCAGCGCTCCCAAGGTGCCTCCAAACTCCTGGCTGGTGATCTTTTGTTTGCTTTTCTGTATCTGCATAGCAAAGTTGGATGAAATCTTTTAAAAGGAAATGTTTTTAAATTTTCTGTAGCAACTTTGTTAATAAATCCAAGTCTTGCCTGTCTGCTACTCCTGGGCGTCACTGCAAGATTCGAGCCTCTGCTTAGTTCACAGTAGTTGACGGGGCATTGGGTCTCCTGTATAAAGGAGGGCGCGGAAGAGCCCCTCTGAAAGGTCGTGAAGTAGGAGGTTTAGGTGCTTTTACCATTTTGCTGATTTCGTATTCACGCCTGAAAAGGGCGGACTCAGAACGGGGGCAAGAGGAGGTGAGTTGAGGGTCACGCACGTTGTCTGTGCCGTGAACGTGAAGTTATTAGGGATGGGGACTTCCCAAGATGCTCACACGTGGCTGGTGTTTTCCTTTGTTAAGACAGTGGTGTTGGCTTGCTGCGGAACGTCCTCCCTGTAGGAAAGGCAGAAGGTGGAGAAGACGATGCGCCCTCAAAGTGCCAGCTTGTGCACGTCCTTTCTGGTGGTTTTCTGTGTGTACATACATGCTGAAGGGAGCTCAGAGCGCTCTTCTGTCCTCTCTCTCCAGAGACCGTGACCGTGGTCGGATTTCAGTGTCATTCTGCTTTCATCTTGACCTGCTGGGCTTGAGCGGAGCTGCCTGTATTGAGCGATGGCGGCGGTTGCCCCAGAGGGGCCTGGTGACCGACCAGTCCCGCACAGTCACTCGCAGCATCCCCAGGGCAGACGTGGGCTCGTTTGCAGTTTTGCGGTGTCAGCGTCTTTGGGGCATCTAGGTATCTTTGCACCCTCTTCTAGTTGTTTCTTGGCATAAATTGCTAGAGGTAGAATTGTTGAGTCAAAAGGTAGGCGTAGTCGGGGAGTTCCCCTCGTGGCTCAGTGGTTAACAAATCCGACTAGGAACCATGAGGTTGTGGGTTCGATTCCTGGCCTCGCTCAGTGGGTTAAGGATCCGGCGTTGCCGTGAGCTGTGGTGTAGGTTGCAGACGCGGCTTGGATCCCGCGTGGTTGTGGTTGTGGCGAAGGCCGGCGGCTACAGCTCCTGTTAGACCCCTAGCCTGGGAACCTCCATATGCCACAGGTGCAGCCCTAGATAAGGCAAAAAGACAAAAAAAAAAAAAGGTAGGCATAGTTTACATTTTTATACATTTTGCCAAACTGTATCAGAAAAGCACCTATTTCTAGAATTCCCATTTCCTCACAGTGTGGTCATTATTTACTTCTTTTCATGCTGCTGGGGCAAAAAAGGATCTCATCCTTCCTTTAGTTTTAAAATTGCAACTGATGCTGAACAACTTTTTGTGTAGTTTTTACTTTTGAAAATTATTTATGGCTTTATAATTTAAGGGTCGAAAAGCACCTTTAAGAAATTCACACTCCTTGGAGTTCCTGTCATGGCATAACGGAAATGAATCCGACTAGGAACCATGAAGTTGCAGGTTCCAACCCTGGCCTTGCTTATTGGGTTAACAATCCAGCGTTGCTGTGAGCTGTGGTGCAGATTGCAGATGTAGCTTGGATCTGACTTTGCTGTGGCTCTGGCATAGGCCGGCGGCTACAGCTCCGATTAGACCCATAGCCTGGGAATCTCCATGTGCCGCAGGTGCTGTCCTAAAAAGAAAAAAAAGAAAGAAAGGAATTTACACCCCTTAGAGTTCCTGCTGTGCCACAGCGCATTAAGGGTAGAGTTGCTGCAGCTGTGGCTTGGATTCTGTCTCTGGCCCGGGAATTTTGACATACTATGGGTTTGGCCGAAAACACAAACTTTTTTTTTTTTTTTTGTCCTTTTATGGCCGCACTCGCGGCATATGGAGGTTCCCAGGCTAGGGGTCTAACGGGAGCTGTAGCCGCCGGCTTATGCCACAGCCACAGCAACGCAGGATCCGAGCCGCGTCTGCAACCTACACTACAGTTCACGGCAACGCCTGATCTTTAACCCACTGAGCAAAGCCAGGGATCGAACCCGCAACCTCATGGTTCCTCGTCAGATTCGTTAACCACTGCGCCACAACGGGAACTCCAAAAACACAAAAATTTAGATAATGGTTTTTGTTACAAACAGGAAAGTTTATAAAAGATTTAGAGACTTATGCCTTAAAGAGGATTGCTGAAAACAGCATTAAGAAATGGTATGAGGGAGTTCCCATCGTGGCGCAGTGGTTAACGAATCCGACTAGGAACCATGAGGTTGCGGGTTCAATCCCTGGCCTTGCTCAGTGGGTTAAGGATCCAGCGTTGCTGTGAGCTGTGGTGTAGGTTGCAGATGCGGCTCGGATCCCGCGTTGCTGTGGCTGTGGCAAAAGCCGACTGCTACAGTTCCTGTTAGACCTCTAGCCTGGGAACCTCCACATGCCGCGGGTGTGGCCCTAGATATGGCAAAAAGACCAAAAAAATAAATAAATGAAAATTTAAAAAATAATAATAAAATAGAAAGTGGAACGAGGGGAGTTCCCGTCGTGGCTCAGCAGGTTAAAATCCCGGCAGTCTCTCTGAGGATGCACATTTGGTCCCCGGCCTCACAAGGAGCCGGCCTCGTGGGATGCGGCGTAGGTGGCAGGTGCAGCTCGGATCCAGTGCGGCTGTGGCTGTGCTGTAGACTGGCAGCAGCAGCAGCTCTGATTTGATCCCTAGTCCAGGAACTTCCACATGCCACAGGTGCAGCCCTAAAAAGAAAAGAAAGAAAAGGCAAAATAAGTAAAAAGAGGAAAATTGTGTATGCAGATTGGTTACAGCTGTGCATAGGACAAGTGGACTGCGATGCCAGAAGGAACGTGGTGGATTGAACATGCCCAGTAGACGGTTTATCAGCGAAGCTCAGTTTTACTTTATTTTTGCCCTGTTGAAAACCAGCTCGGGCTGTGTTTTTCTGACATGTCGTATACAAACGTTAGTGAATGTTGGCATTTTCTAGAGCTAATCATGATGTTCCCTTGGGTGATCATTCCTGATCTTTTTTGTTACTAGATTGTTTGCAGTCCCCGTCTTGGAGGCCTGTGGACTCTTGAGGCGCGTAGGAAGACTTCCCACAGAGCCT
The DNA here is from genome assembly GCA_004024745.2 of Catagonus wagneri. Lineage (NCBI taxonomy): Eukaryota > Metazoa > Chordata > Mammalia > Artiodactyla > Tayassuidae > Catagonus > Catagonus wagneri. The sequence continues at coordinate 234,626 of PVHT020000098.1, read as the reverse complement.
CCTGTTCTTTGTGGATTGAGATATCCCTCTGGAGCCAATTAATTTATTTCTTGTTCCAAACTGTGTCTAAGATGTTAAGTGGCATGTTGATTTTTGGAAGCTCTAAAATTCTCAGTCTGTTTTCAGTTGTAACTTGCTAGGCAGTGGGGTTTCGGGGAAGAGGAAAAGAGGGGCTGCAGGCTGAGAGAAAGGGTTGGAATCAGTCTCTTGAGCTCTTCTGGCACAGGTGCCTTCCAGGTGCCATCTGAGTTCCTCCTTGGCTCTTAGGGTGTCCGTGCTTACACGGGCGAGAGCATAACACCCAGAGCGAGAAGCCCCAGCTCATGAGTGACAGGGACTTGGACACAGGGGCTCTGGTCCTGATGGATGAGGCCCAGGACTGAGGCACACGAGGGCATGGGGTGTGAGCTGGAGGGGGATCCAGGGTGCGGGGAGTGCAGCAGCCAGCCTGGGCCCCGTGACTCTCCCGTTTGGGGTGGGGGCTCTCAGTCCTAATGTAGCTGGAGCGTGGGGCCGCAGCCACGCTCAGGTAGAGGCGCTCAGACCTCCTCCCCCACAGGGCCAAGCCTCAGAGCTGCCGGGATCCAAACAGGATCTGAACCGAGCACACTCGCAGTCACAGCGCTAGGGCGTTCCCTTGTGGTCCAGCGGTTGGACCCAGCACTTTTACCGCTGTGGCCCGTGTTCAGTCCCTGGTCTGGGAACTGAGATCTCACATGAAGGCACTGCTGCCAGAAGTCCCGCTGTGGCACCACAGGGTCCGCAGCGTCTTGGGAGCGCTAGGGTGCAGGTTCGATTCCGGGCCCCGCACATTGGGTTAAGGATCCCACGTTGCTGTAGCTGCAGCCTAGGTGGCAATTGCAACTCAGATCTGATCCCTAGCCCATAAACTCCATATGCCACGGGGTGGCCAAAAAGGAGTTCTCCTGTGGTGCAGCAGGTTCAGGATTCGGTGTTGCCACTGTAGCAGCTCTGGCGGCTGCTCTGGTGTGGGTTCTTTTCCATGTGGCACGGGCATGGCCAAAAACAAAAACCCAAAAACAGTCACGATGCTAAACCCTTCCTTTGTTTTGAACACACTTCCGGCAGCCTCTTGTCTTAAACCAGAGAGGGATGGTCAGCTATGCCTTATGCCGCCTTTGGCTGCATTTTTGGTATTTCATTTCTGGGTGCCCTTGAAGAAAATGTACTGGAAGCCATGTGGGAAGGTGAATAAAATAAGCTCTAGAAAGCATTTGTTGAAATGCGTTTAAGGCTCACGTTTTGCTAGTGGTGGCATAAACTTGACCGCAGTGTGTGCCCAGTCTTCTGGCCCAGCCGCTGTGAAAGCGTAGGCGGGCACCCAGCTGCGGTGGCTTGCGTTCCACAAACATGAGATCACCCGGTAGCTGGAAACGGGGCTGAGTAAGCAGCGGGCGATTCTCACCTGTAGGACAGGTGACTTAGGACAGGTCGCGTCCTACTTCTAGGCGGGTTAGCAGTCCCTGGGAGTCAGTCTTGGCCCAAATAATTTTTTTTTTTTTTGTCTTTTTGCCTTTTATCTAGAGCCGCACCCGTGGCATATGCAGGTTCCCAGGCTAGGGGTCTTAACAGGAGCTGTAGCCACCGGCCTTCGCCACAGCCACAGCAACGTGGGATGCGAGCCGCGTCTGCAACCTGCACCATAGCTCACAGCAACGCCGGATCCTTAACCCACTGAGCAAGGCCAGGGATCAAACCCACAACCTCATGGTTCCTAGTCGGATTCGTTAACCACTGAGCTACGAAGGGAACTCCCACAAATAATGTTTTGAATCAGGTTAGTAACCACACTATGGAAAATAGAAAAAATAACCATAACCCATGCTGTGTTCATTTTAACTTTATTATCTTAAAACATGCTTTGGGCAATGGGATAACAATCGAAACAGTTCTATTTCCCTGTGATATTGTAATCTCTTCTGTAATTTAATGTGTCTGTGTCTTAATGCATATCGTAATTTCCGTATTTTTCTGATTTCTGATACCTATAAAGATAACCTTGATAAATGCTTGTCTAGAAGATCTGTGAACATACAAAATAGCTGGCCCTTGAGACAAAGCTGTCTGGTTGTCGGGAATATTTTTATAGTGCTCTGTCCTTTTATGTAAGAAACAGGTCACTACACTCAGTCACACGTGGGATGGACTGTTTCGTTAGTTACATGAGTTTAGAGGAAGCTGTGCTTCTGTTGCTAACTAGCCTTTTTGCCACTCGTGAACATTTTGTTGGGGGAAGAACAGATTTTTTGGTATCATTTTATTTTTAAACTTGCTAAGGAAGCAGTGCGGAGAGGTCAGTGAGCCCCGCCAGGCGGTTTCTAAGGGGGAGGCCTCTGCCAGCAGATTTCTGCCGCTTTCACAGACCCAGTGGCCGCGTTCTTAGAGGCCTTATTAGGGACCAGAAAGTGGAGAAGGTCACGGCAGGGCTGACTGACTTCTAGGGACGTGGACAGTGTTTCATTTGACGCTTGACACAAACTCTGCTGACAGGAGATGGTGAAGAGTGAGCCAGCCTGGCAGTTCAGACCCCTGCCCCGGTGGGGGGGATGGGAGACCTGTGCCAAGAACCCCGTGGGCAGCTTTTCAGTGGCACACCTGCCCTGACCCAACCTGCAACATCCTGGGGTCCAGTCCCGGGGTGCGAGGGGGCTGAGAGCCATCCGAGGCCCCCTCCTGCCCCGTGGCTTTGCGATCACTGCGCTGCACTGTCCTGTGTCCTGGCGTCTCCTCCCTTCGGCCCTACTCCCAGGGTATTTGAGAAGGGTTTGGGTCTGTTTTGATCACTGCTGTATCCCCAGCACATAGCAAGCTCCAGAAAATACTGTTGGATCAAGATGGAGTGGAAAACCTGCCACCAGTGGAAACAAGTGGTTTTTCGATCGTGAAACTTTAGCCGTTGGGAATTCGGTAATTCCCTTTGCTGCTGCTTTGGCTAAATTAAGGCTTATTCACTGAGTATTTCATTATTGTGTTTTAAGAGTTGTGCCTGGGAGTTACCGTTGTGGCTCAGCGGTTAACGAACCCGACTAGCATCCATGAGGACGTGGGTTCCATCCCTGGCCTCGTTCAGTGGGTTAAGGATCCGGCATTGCCGTAAGCTGTGGTGTAGGTCGCAGACACGGCTTGGATCCCACATTGTTGTGGCTGTGGTGTAGGCCGGCGGCTACAGCTCCAGTTGGACCCTTAGCCTGGGAACCTCCATGTGCTGCAGGTGCGGCCCTAAAAAGACCGAAAAAAAAAAAAAAGAGTAGTTGTGCCTGGGCTCACTTTTTTTTTTTTTTTTTTTTGTCTTTGTCGTTTTAGGGCCACACCTGTGGCATGTGGAGGTTCCCAGGCTAGAGGACTAATCGAAGTTATAGCCGCCAGCCTACGCCACAACCACAGCAACGTGGAATCTGAGCCGCGTCTACAACCTACACCACAGCTCACGGCAACGCCGGATCCTTAACCCACTGAGTGAGGCCAGGGATCGAACCCACAACCTCATGGTTCTTAGTTGGATTCGTTTCCACTGGGCCATGACGGGAACTCCCTGGGCTCACGTTAATAAATTTTAATTTAGTTTTAAGAGGCAGGCTCCTTAATTATTATTGTTGTTGTTGCTATTTTGGCTGCGGTATTCAGAAGTTCCCAGATCAGGGATCAAACCCACACCACAGCTGTAACCAGAACCACACCAGTGACAACACCAGATCTTTAACCTGTTGAGCCGCACGGGAACTTCAAGAGTTGGGCTTCTTTAAATAAATTCTTGGGAGTTCCCACTGTGGCAGAGCAGGAACTGTATCCTGACTAGTATCCGTGAGGATGTGGGTTCAGTCCCTGGCCTGCTCAGTGGGTTGGGGATCTGGCGTGGCTGTGGCTGTGGTGTAGGCCGGCAGCTGTAGCTCTGATTTGACCCCTAGGCTGGAAATTTCCATGTGCTGTGGGTGCAGCCCTAAAAAAGGCAAAAGAAAAAAAAAGATGGAGTTCCGTCGTGGCTCGGTGGTTAATGAATCCAACTAGGAACCATGAGGTTGCGGGTTCAATCCCTGGCCTCGCTCAGTGGGTTAAGGATCCGGCGTTGTCGTGAGCTGTGGTGTAGGTTGCAGATGCGGCTCGGATCCGGCATTGCTGTGGCTGTGGTGTAGACCGGCGGCTACAGCTCCTGTTAGACCCCTAGCCTGGGAACTTCCATATGCCGTGGGTGCGGCCCCAGATAAGGCAAAAAGACAAAAAAAGAAAAAAAAAGGAAACCTTTAATTATGGCCAAGTACCTCAGAGGAACGACCAGAAGGAAGTGACTAAGAAATAATGATTAAAAAAAAAGTGCTGGGAGTTCCGCTGTGACTCAGTGGGTTAAGAATCTGCCTGCAGTTTGGGCTGCAGTGGAGGCTTGGGTTCAGTCCATGGCCCAGGAAGTTCCATGTGCTGTGGGTATGGCCCTAAAAGGCAAAGAAAAAAAAGATAAGCTAAACATCAATTTTTTTTTTGTCTTTTTGCCTTATCTAGGGCCACACCCGCGGCATATGGAGGTTCCCCGGCTAGGGGTCTAACAGGAGCTGTAGCCGCCGGCCTTCGCCACAGCCACAGCAACGAGGGATCCGAGCCGCGTTTGCAACTACACCACAGCTCACGGCAACGCCGGATCCTTAACCCACTGAGCAAAGCCAGGGATCGAACCCACAACCTCATGGTTCTTAGTCGGTTTCATTAACCACTGAGCCACGACAGGAACTCCCTCAAATTTTTTTTTAAAAAGTGGTGAAGGAGTTGCCACTGTGGCAGGTGGGTTGAGGATCTGCCAGCCCCCGGGGACCTCTGGAGAGAGTCCTTTTGCTGTAGGTGAGCAGAGCTGGCAGCTGGTGAGGAATGGTCCCGGGCCAGGTGGGCTGGCGTGAGGGTTTTGGTGCTGCGTGGGAGCCTCGTCGCGCCCCCCTTTCCCGGCTGGGGCTGCGGGTCTGGCCGTGTTGCTTGCCCGGGCTCTGGTTTGCTTCTCATTCGTCTGCTGTCACCTGTTCTCTATCACGGGCATCTTCGGGCACCTGCTTGGTTGCACAGCTCAGGGCTGCTGGGGACCAAGGGACAAGCCTCGGCTCTTTCCACCTTCAGAGGACACGGGCCAGGCGTTCGGCCCGAGCTGGGTCTCTTCGGACGTGTGCCCAGGATGCCCCAGTCCATGTGCAGTGGCTGTGCTCTTCCGGAAGCCCTCCTCATTCTCACGGTGGCAGCAGGTGACCTGCTGGTCTAAGGACAGGCGCGGAGGACTCGGGCTGGGCTTCCGGAAGTGACGTGTCAGGTGGAGGCTTGCATGTCTCACCTGGTGGGTGTCGGCTCGGCGTCCCCCTCAGGCTCTCCCTGGTCGCCGTCCAGCTTTGGGGGGGCGGGAGCTCTGGCCTGGAGACCTTGCCAGCTTGGTTCTTGGGATGCAGTTCTTCTTTTTCTTTTTCTTCTTCTTTTTTTTTAATGCTTCTAGAGGTTTCTTTATTGGAAGATTTGTGATTATTTTAATGGTTTTTATTTTTTCCTGTTATAGCTGGTTGACAGCGTTTTGTCAGTTTTCTACTGTACAGCAAAGTGACCCAGTCACACATACATATATACATTCTTTTTTCTCACATGGGATGTGCTTCTTACCTGTGACTTATGTGTGTGGATGGTTGGGGCCTCTGGGTGCTTATGGCACCTCCCAACTGTGAAGCCAGACACGGCCACATAGCCCCTGAATTGCAGTAGAAACATAAAAAAGCTTGAGACAGTTACCTGCAGCATCAGAGCCAAGACACTTGTAACCCTTAACATGCTGGCCTCCTGGCTCTGAGTCTGAAAGAGCCGCAGCTCCCAGGCAGGTTGACTGAGACCGGGGCGAGCACCTGGCGTGTCGAGATGACGCTTGGTTCTTGGAGTGTGATTGGTCTCGCTGGGCACCGTGTGTCCTGCCAGTTCCCCTTCTGTTGGGAAACATCTGGTCGGCTTCCTTCTCGGGCTCTCTGGCTCCAGGGCAGCGTCCTTAGCGTTGGTTCTGCTCTCCTGGCAAGCCAGCAGCACAGGCAGTTGGGGACCTGCTGGGAAGGGGACCCGCTCTTGGGCCTCAGAAAGTGGGGATCCTCTGGCCCCGCATCCCACACAGAAGCTGGGACATGCTCAGGTGACAGGATGCTCCAGATGGAACCTTCCTTGTCCACATGTCTGCCCGTGGCGGTCACAGACTGGAGAGACACGCCCATCCCCTGTGGTGAAGGACCCATGGTCTTCCCTTTAGATGAACTTGAGCTTTTGTGTAACATGCCGCAGGGCTTTTAAAAACTAGAGAATAAAGTAATGATAGTTAAGAATTGAGAAGCACATTCTGATGTCAACAGACTTGCTCAGGGGTTCCTGTTACAGTGCAGCAGGAACAGATCCGCCTAGTGTCCATGGGGCGCAGGGTCAATCCCCGACCTTGCTCGGTGGGTCAGGGGTCCCGCATTGCCCTGAGCTGTGCTGCAGGTCTCAGATCTGGCGCTGTGGCCGCAGAATAGCCCTGCAGGTATAGCTCCGATTCAGCCCCCAGCTCGGCAACTTCCAGATGCTGTGGGTACGGCCCCAAAAAGCAAGGAAACAAAAACCAAACCCGAACTGCTCCTTCAGTCCGCTTCCCATTTCATTTCCCTTTGACTCTCGAGTCTCACTAACCCAGCCGTGGTTCTCTCTCGTGTCTTGCAGCAAACGAGGGTTCAGCGTGCGGTCCTTCGGGACGGGAACTCACGTCAAGCTCCCAGGACCAGCGCCCGACAAGCCCAATGTCTACGACTTCAAGACCACGTACGACCAGATGTACAACGACCTCCTTAGGAAAGACAAAGAACTGTATCCCGGCGGTTGCGCTTTCACCCGCGTGCTTGTCTCTGGCAGGTGTCGCTGTGCGCACCACTTGGGGGCGTCTGTGAGGCGGGTGTGAGGTGTGCGGGTCCCGGGGTGTCTCACTTGGTGCTCGGGGGGCGGTCCGAGGGTTGGAGCCACTCGGGGCCCTGGGCGTGCGGGACCCGCAGGTATGGATGTGAGCCCCACGTCAGCGCAGCCGGGGAGGCTCTGATTGGCTGTTGGGGCGGCTCAGGCGAGGAAGGTGGAACCACGGCGTCCGTGGCTTTTCACACTGCAGGCCGCCCGCCCTGTCCTCGTCGGGTAGGCGTGTGCGCGGGGGTGCAGTGCTGCACACTCTGGTGCTGGTTCCAGGGGTCAGGTCGCAAGGGGCCAGGCTGCTGCCGAAGGACGCGTGTTAGGAGCCGGCAGCTAGAGAGGACTTGACCTCACTTCAGGCAGAGAGATACAGACTGGGTCTGTTCCCTGAGACTCGCATGAAGGCAGGTTTCCTAAATTGAGCTCTGTGACTGTTGACACCGGGCTGTGGCATGGCTGAGGTCATCCTGTTTTGTTTCCTTTTTTCTTTTTTAGGGCCACACCTGCGGCATGTGGAGGTTCCCAGGCTAAGGTTAGAATCAGAGCTATAGCTGCCGGCCTACGCCACAGCCACAGCAACGCCAGATCTGAGTCAAGTCTGTGACCTTCACCACAGCTCACAAAGGCTCCGGATCCTTAATCCACTGAGTGAGGCCAGGGATCGAACCTGCATCCTCATGGATGCTAGTCAGATTCGATTCCGCTGCGCCACGACAGGAACTCCCATCCTGGTTGTTGCTGTTAGTGCTGCTCCACCTGGGCCTGCTCCCTCTGCTCGCGGAGTGATGGGTCTTTCAGGATGGAGCCCAGATGCATGCCGACCAAGCCGGAGGGGTAGAGACAGCACGTGGAAAACATGGCCTGTTGGTACTCTTGCAGTCTTTTTTTTTTTTTTTTTGCTTTTTAGGGCTGCACCCGTGGCATATGGACGTTCCCAGGTTAGGGGTCAAATCATAGCTGTAGCTGCTGGCCTACACCACAGCCACAGCAACACCAGATCCGAGCCATGTCTGCGACCTGTACCACAGCTCATGGCAACGCCGGATCCTTAACCCACTGAGCAAGGCCAAGGATCAAACCTGCAACCTCATGGTTCCTAGTCAGATTCGTTAACCGCTGCTCCACGACAGGAGCTCTCTTGCAGTCTTCAATAAACTGCAAACTGCATCTGCACAACTGTAGACAGTCACTTAGCTCCGAGGGGCCCTAGAGGTCACTCCAGCAAAACGTAACGGACACCAGCAGCTGCCGCTTCCTCTGCTCCCTGTGCCCTCTGCTCCCTGGCTCCAGGTAAACGTCCCTGGGGGCGTTAGGCCAGAGTCCCATGTGTTTCCTGTCAGTGCCGCAGCCAGGCACAGGGGAGCGTCCAGGTCGTGTGGCTGTGGGGCCCCTGTGGTGCACTGGTCCTGGGGTCCGGGACCTACTCGTGCCAGAGCCACCGGGCAGTCCCAAGGCCTGCCCTGGGTCTGGAAGCCCCACTGAGAACTTGCAGTGCCCCCCCCATATGTTTTATTCTTGGCCACGCCTTTGGCACGTGGAAATTCCTAGGCTGGGGGTCAGACCCATGCCACAGCAGTGCTGGAGCCACTGTGCTGTCAACCCTAGGTCCTCCACCCGCTGCACCACTGGGGAACCCCAAGCAGGGCCCTTCGGCACACCCCCTTTCCCAGGAGCCCTGAGCCTGCGACAGGAAAGGCTCCCAGGTATTTCCAGGGAGCTGCCAGCTGTGTTCTGGTCTCGGTGGTGCAGCGATGGGCTCTGGCCACGTCCTGGGTCTGGGCCCCGGCAGGGGAGGCCCCACCCCCCAAATCTGTGTGGCAGGAGCGCCCTAGTCTTGCCCACGGGGTTAAGTCCTGTTTGCCTGGATAAAGCCCTGGTCTTAGCGCCAGGCTTCTATGACTGCAGACTCTCCGTGTTGATGGCGTCGTCCTCAGGCGCCATCTGTTTTGAAAGTTATTGCTCAGTTAGCAACATTCTTTCTTTGAAATCTCTTGTACAGAAATGGATGATAATGAACTTGTTCACATTCCCTTAATTACCACCTCTGAGCTGTGTCCGGGCGTGGGCAGTATTAGGCATTTTAGACCAAATTCCAAGAGACTTGGGGAAGGAGGGATTTTTTAGGCGTCCCTGGGAACCAGACGGAGGGGCATTGGCCAGCATCTCAGGTTTGAGATCCTCCTCCGCCAGGACTGCAGGCCGTGGTCTCAGGAGCGTCCAGTCCAGGCGTCGGGCGACCCGGGGTGGCTGTGCGCTCCACCTCGGGGGTGCGGCCTCCGCAGACCCTGTCAGTTCCCCTCAGAGGCCGGGGGCGGGGGGCGGCACGTGGGCCCAGTGGCTTCACGTGGTGCGGTTTCTGGCTTCTGGGTTGGGTGGGAACGGGCTGGGGGGAGGCCGGGCCTGGTTTTCTGCGTAGCTTTGCCTGTTGGCCCGAGGCCAGTCGGGGAGGGCTTTCTGTCCTGCGGTTCGCTGGGCCGGCGCCCTGCCCGTTCGGGAGGGGTTGGCGGTCAGCGGCCACACGAGCCCCGCGCCTTGCTGTCGTGACACGTGTGGCCGGGAGCCGAACGCCCGTCTGGAGCGTCGCGCCCCCGGGCTCTGCGGAGGCGCGGCCTTCGCCGGGCACTGCACCCTGAGGGCCAGAGCTTCAGTGAAGGCGGGCGTTTGGGGACAGTGCTGAGTGGAGGCGGGAGCCTGAGAACGGCCGCACCGCCGGGACCGCCTGCTTCTCGGGCCCGTAGCCCTGTTAGCGAAGCCCTGTTGTTAACGCCCTGCACGGCTGGGCTTTCTCTCCACGAGCAGCCGTGGAGTTGGGCGCTTGCCTCCGTCCCACGGTGGCAGGTTGGCAGACCGCGTCTTCTCCCCGGGCGGCGTCACCCCGGCTGTGCGTTCCACGGGCGTCAGGCCCTGGGAAGTTCTCCCGCCGCGAAGCCCGGAGCGCCTGCCCGTCCCAACCTGCGGTTCTGCCGCTCCCGCACGGCTCCAGGCCCCGGTCTCTGCCTGGCCTCTAGGGTCACGCAGCTGGTAGCAGGTATTGAGCTTCCATTTTAAGTGCAAGCCCCCTCCCCACCTTAATTTCTTCCTTTTCCCTGTGGAGTCCTTTCAGATACAGCAGCTTCACGCTTGTTTCATGGGGCTCCAGCGTGGCTCCCAGGTCAGGCTGATGGAGACTTCCAGACTTTTTCATCTCAGCCAGTCCCCCTCCCCCCCCCCCGAGCTCTCTCCGAGGCCTTCCGTCCTCAGTTGCAAGGGAGTTGCAGCTGAACTCAGCTTACTCGGAGCAGCTTTGGGGAAAGATTAGTAGTTTCCTTCTGATACAAGAACGGCCAGCCTGGACCCGATGACCAGTGTCCTGGGCCCAGCGGAGCTCACGGAGGAGGGGCTGCTGGGAAGAGAGAGGCATGTTGTAAGTTTCAGATAATTGCTTTGTGAATTATAAACCACTCCTCTTAGAAAGCAAGTCAGTGTGTGGCTGTAGATGGAGTTACTGGGGTGTTTTTGGAGGGTCCCTGTGTGTAGTGGCTTGATGTGGGATCTGGGGTCCCAGACCCGGGACTGAACCCCGGCTGCGGCAGTGACAGCGCTGAGTCCTAACGACTGGCCACCAGGGCCTCCCCGGTTGCCGGGACACGCGACCACTTGCTCCCCACGTGGCTGGGTGGCAGTGCAGCTGTAACTGACACTGGCCCAGATCCGCCTCCATCCGTGTCGCTGGAGACGCAGGTTGAGTCTGGATCAAGCACGTGCGTTCCCAGTGTCGCTTGTGAAGCTCTTGTAATTAATTACCTCTGGGGTTTAGATGGCGTGGGGCTTTTTTTTTTTTTTTTTTACACTATTTGTTTCCATTTTCTCCATTTCGTTGGCTTTTAGGCCTTAGGTTAATTTCTGTGCATACTTACTCCTTCTCTGTACCTTGTATTGTCTTGGGGCCGAGGTAAAATAAACGTGATTTCTAAGACTGAGTCCCGCAGCCTCCCGCCCTCCGTCCTGGGTACGCGGTTGGTGGATGCAGCAGCCCCGTCCCCGAGGCCCTGGGCTTTTCCAGCACCTTATTCTCGGGAGGTGGGCATGGCCACCCCCCCACCCCCGCCCAGGCTGCTCCCGGCACTTCAGGCCCCAGCGCCTCTCCTGGCACTCTGCATCCGACCTCTGCATCCTCCAGGCCACCTTGCTAGTGGTCCCTGGCCCCAGGCCCACCTGATCAGGAGTGCCTGTTTGACCCCAACTCATTTCACCCTGGTTGGCAGCTGTAGTTTCAAGTCATTTTTGGAAACGGTGTCTACTTAACAGAAAGATGTGTTCCTGAGTCAGATGCTGATTCTCAGGGGAGCGCCCGTCTCTGCGGATGCTTGAGCTTTGGGGTGGCGGGGGAGTTCTCGTGCTTATAGTAAATCTGTGGCCCCAAGAGATTTCAGATGAGGCGTACCCGTTGTGGTGCAGCAGAAACGAATCCAACTGGGAACCGTGAGGTTGTGGGTTGGATCCCTGGCCTCACTCAGCGGGTTAAGGATCCAGTGTTGCTGTGAGCTGTGGTGTCGGTCGTAGACGCAGCTTGGATTTGGCGTGGCTGAGGCTGTGGTGCGGGCTGGCAGCTGCAGCTCCAATTGGACCCCTAGCCGGGGAACCTCCATATGCCGCGGGTGCGGCCCTAAAAACACAGAAAAAAAAAAAAAAGATTTCAGATGAACTCTAGAGCATCTCACGTCTGACGGGCGTGGCCCCACCTTCAGCAGCCAGTTGGCCAGGGCGGCTGCTGGGGTCGCTCCTGAGCTGATGCTGCCGCACTGATGGCCCAGGGCCTCGGACACGCGCCTAGGGCGGGCTGGGCCTAGTCCTGGTCCCCACAGCCCCGGGCAGGGGAGAGGCAGGTGCCAGGTGTGGAGAACGGGGGTGCCGGTGGCTTTACCTTTGCCCGAAGACAGGTGAGGCGGAGGCAGGCCCTGCCAGAGCCCAGCCGCCAGGCCTCGCGTGGCAGCGGCGAGCCCGGTGACGCGGCCCCGCGCCGACCTGGCAGCCTCCCCAGGGGTCCCGAGCTCCCGCTTATCGGCCTCTGTGCTCTGTGGGAACCGCTGCTTCGATGCTAAAACATTTGTGTATTTCTTTATTAGTTTTTAAGTTTCATTTCACTTTGTTTTCTTGGTTCCTTAGGGCCACACCCTCGGCCTATGGAGGGAGGTTCCCAGGCTAGGGGTCGGATTAGAGCTGTGGCCGCCGGCCTACACCACAGCCACAGCAACTCAGAATCCGAGCCTCATCTGCGACCTACACCACAGCTCACAGCAATGCCAGATCCTTAACGCGCTGAGCAAGGCCAGGGATCGAACCCGCATCCTCGTGGTTCCAAATCGGATTCGTTTTCCTCTGAGCCATGACAGGTACTCCCCTAGAACAAATGTATTAACACGAGCAAGTCTAACCTGACAGCTGCTGGCCGAGTGGTTCTTAGGCTGCCCAGGGTCTGGCCATCGCTTTCAGGGCATCTGCAGCTTAAAGCTCTTTGCCCCCCGGCCTCACTCACCATCCCCGCCCCCGCCGGTGGCTGGTGGCCTGTGTTCTCCGGACGATGCACAGCTGCAGGACAGCCCCTGAGCCTGCCGTCCCGTGGCTCCTGGCGCCCTCCCTCTGGCAGATCCCAGGGAAGTGGCCGGTAGCCCCTTGCGTCCACGTGGCTTTAGCGCTTTGCAGTGAAAATGGCCTGGGTGCCTTCGGGGCTTGTCTGCTGTATCCATAACAGTTTGTGAGGGGTTGTCGCGGTTCCCCCGTGGGGGAGGCAGTCGCCTTCTGGAATCTAAGCTCCGGGGTGGCCGTGGCGTGCGGGGCTGGAAGGTGGGGGGCTGCGGCAGCCTCGGCAGTGGCGCTGGGCCTGCCAGGAGGAAGTGTCGGCGGGGGCTTGGGGCCGGGATCTCAGCACCCTGTGGGCGCAGTGGGCACAGCGTCCCCCTGGCCTCAGCTGGGACTGAGCGCCCACCGAGGGAGCTCTGAGAAGGGCCGCTGTCCAGCCCCATGTGCCTTGGCCCCGAGCGCTCGGCCTGTGAGCGGACTGCAGGAGGGGTCCACAGCAGCCCCGACACGCGTGGCCGTGGGCCCGAGCTGCACTGCCGCGCCGCCACCCTCACGATGCTGTCCTCCAAAGCGAGGGCGTCACTGGGGTGTCTTCGGGGACACACATCCTGAAGAGTGCTTCAGGGAGGGACTGGTCCCCACCCGTGGCAAGCCTGTGAGCATAGGGTCTCTCCCCGCATGGGTGGTCGGGCGTCCCCATCACCCCAGGATAAAACGGGAAGTCTGTAAGGACGAGAGCCGAGTGGGCCGGCCCTGGTGCTCCCTGCTCCGTGCGCAGTGCCTTGGTCCTCCCAGGAGGCTCGCGGCCCTTCTGCTGCTGCTGCGTTTCCGAGAGGCCTCTGCACCCCGCTGCCCCCGAGGGCCCTCACAGGAGCGCTGCCTGGTGCAGGTGGGTTGGTCCTCAGTGACCTCTGGCCCCTTGGCCAAGTCCCCATCCTCCCTCGTAGCCAGACTTCAGCTTCTTGTGCAAACTGCATTGTCACGCGGGTGCCAGGCCGAGCGCTCGGCGTCGGACCAGCGGGGAGCACTGGGCGGCCAGGGCTGTGTCTGATCGATGGCTGCCCAGGGCTTTGTCCTTTGACTGCTTTTGGCTGTGGCCCAGATGGCCCAAGTGGCAGCTCGGAGAAGGGGGGAGGGGTAGTTTGTTTTCCTTGAGCTCCAGGCGTCTGGGGGTGGCTCGGCGGTGCTGGGAGCCGGGCCGTGGTGGGCAGGGCGCTGCTTTCTCGCGGCCTGGAGGCCAGAGGGAGCCCAGAGTGTCACCGGGTTCCCCTTGCATGGGATTTGGGATTTGGTCTGTTTTTGAGCTGTTTTGTTGAACTGGTATTTACAGACCAGTGCATGATTTGAGGACTTATTCTGGAAAAGTTTTAAAAAATAATTTTCACTAAAATGTTGAAACCTAAGACTCAGCTTTCTCTTTTTGTTTTGTTTTGAGGCTAAAATTTTTATGATGTTACACAGGTAGGAGGTAGGTGTGTGTCTGTCTGGAACAAAATACTAAAACTAAATATTTTTCCCATTGCATTTTTATTTTATCAGCCAACTTATGGAACAATTTTTTCTTGAGCTTTTTCTCAAGTTTAAGTAAATAAATGTATTTTCCTCTCTTTGGACAGGTAGTCTACCATTTTTATTCTATTTAATTCTGTAAAACTACCTGGTTAGACAGTTACCTTCCCCATCACCGGCTCAGGTTGGGCCGGCTTAGAGCAGCTGGGAAGGAGGCGCTGCCTGAGGGGCCCAATCCAAGCCTGACCTTTGTGTTATTGGGTTTTTTTTTTTTGTTTTGTTTTTTAGGGCCACGCTTGTGGCGTATGGAGGTTCCCAGGCTCAGGGAGCTGCCGCCGCTGGCCTACACCACAGACACAGCAGCACGGGATCCAAGCCACATCTGCAACCTGCACCACAGCTCACGGCAACGCCGGATCCTTCACCCACTGAGCGAGGCCAGGGATCGAACCCACATCCTCATGGATCCCAGTCGGGTTCGTTACCACTGAGCCACAGAGGGAGCTCCCAGGGTCCTGACCTTTGACCTCACTCCCCGCACCTCAGCTTCCTGCGCACGGCCTCGGGCTGGGGGAGCGCAGGCTGCTTCCGCTGGTCCTCTGTGGCTTTTGCACCATTCGGGGGTGTGGCTGCTGGAGAAGACGGACGTTAGCGCCCACCCTCCTGGTCCCTCGGACCCTGGAGCAGATGCGGGGGCGGACGGGCAGGGCTGCGTCCGGGCCGGGTGCGCGGGCAGCGGGGCCTCGGCTGTGCTGGGGCCGCTGGTCATGCAGGCTGGTCACGGGGACGTCGACCTGCGTTCCAGTTCACGCCTCGCTGATTTTGACCCAGCACCGGCGACCGCGCTGCTGCCTCGCCGTGCGGGGAGCCGTCGCCGCGGCCCTGCTGGCTTGAGCTGCCTTCGCCTCTGCCTCGCTGGGTGCTCCCTCCAGGCCCGGCTCCGAGAGCAGCACACTTGCTTGAGGGCGGTTCCAGGGAGAGGCCACTGCTCCTGTGAGCTTGCGGCGGTAGGGGCGCACTCTGAACGCGCTGTGCGGGAGGTTTATGTGTCCAGCTTTCCGCGTTCTTTTTTTCTTTTTTTTAAATATTTTATTGGATTTCCTGTCGTGATGCAGCGGAAACAAATCCTACTAGGCCCATGAGGACACGGGTTCAATCTCTGGCCTCGCTCAGTGGGTTAAGGATCCGGTGTTGCCGTGAGCTGTGGTGCAGGTCGCAGACGCGGCTCGGATCCCGCGTTGCTCTGGCTGTGGTGTAGGCCGGCGGCTGCAGCTCCAATTTGAACCCTAGCCTGGGAACCTCCATATGCCGTGGGCACGACCCTACAAAGACAAAACACAACACAAAAATTTTATTGCACTTTTTCAATCTTATTTTTATTTTATATCAGTTGATTTAGTGTATTAGTTTCAGGTGAACCGGTTTTCCCCATTCTTTTTCCACGTGGTCCCTGTTCCGTCGGCTTCCCTGCCCTGTTCTCCAGGGTGTCCTGCGTGCCGCTCGACGGATCCCTGTGGTCACGTGTCTTCTTAAGACTTCTGTTCAGGGCCGTGGCTGTCGCCCGAACACGTGTTTGTCTGAGAGGGTCCCGTTGCTGCCGGCGGAGCCCATCCAGCCTCCCCGTGGCCAGCGTGTGTGGGTCTTAGGAGGCTGCAGGCACTGACTCTAACCTGGGGTGCGGTGACCGCAGATGACCCGTGGCCCGGGGAGCCCAGGGGCGCCCGACCGCGGGCACAGGCTGGCACACGGTGTGGCCTCCGTCGGTGCAGGTCTGAGTGAAGGCCAGGCCGCCGCTGCGTGCTGAGGCTGCAGTGTGATCAAGGTGCTTCAGCTGCCCTGGGGGCGGCGGGGGCGGGGGTCTGAGGGATTCTGAGTCCAGCAGAGAAGAGAGGAGGTCTGGGACCCTGGACTTGGGGTGGGAGATCCCCTCGGGCGTCCAGCTACACGGATCCTGCCCGCCTCCGTCCGTGCCCGGCTCCAGTTCTGGGCTGGGCGCGCGGCCAGCTGTCCACGTGGGGCCTCTGCTGGAGGGCTGGGCATCTTGTGGTTCGGTGGCATCAAGCGCAAAACTGGAGGCAGCATTAGCGGAGGATCAGGGCTGAGGGCGCTTGTTCTGGGGTGCGGCCGATCTGGGAAGCCCCAGCGCCTGGGGTTTGGTTTCGCAGCGCAGCCTGGGCCCCAGGATGGGAGAACTTGGTTTGGCCTGGGGATGCTGGGGCAGAGGTGCTGGTACAGGTGGATCAGGACATCCTTGGGCTGTGTTCGGACGCAGGTGTCCCCTCCTGGCGAAACACCTGCTCACTTGAGCAAACCGGGACCTGACCGAGCCCCCTGGAGCGCTGCTCCTCGCAGGCCTGGGAGGGGACGGGGCTGGCACAGCGCTGACCTCCCCACCCCCACTCCGCCCCCTGGGGGTTCTGTCTCCATCCGGAGACCCCGCTCTGTTCTCAGTGTTCCCTGCCGTGTGCTGGGTGACATTCGTGGGGAAACCAGGCTGTCCCGCCTCCAACCCAGGAAGCACCCTGTCCCCACCACTGCAGAGGCCCTGGGGGGACGGGAGCCCAGTGGGTCCTGGGCGCAGGCTCAGCAGGGGCGTGGGCTGTGGGCGCCGCTGTTGAACCCACGGCCTTCAGGAGAGTGTTGGGCCCCGGTTTTGAGTCTGTGGGCGCCTTTGCACGCTTGGGAAGCGGCTCACCCATCTGCTTGCCCTTTGGCCCCAGCTCGGCCCTCAGCCACCCTCCCTCGGGGAGGCTTCTCTGCTCTGACCCAGGCCGCCGCACGGGGGCTCGTGAGCCCGGGCTCTGCTCGGTTTCCCCACTCCTGCTGTCGGTCTCCCCGGGCCCTCCTTGTCCCACAGGAACTGGCATGGCGGCTCTGGACCGGTTCCTTCCACCCGGCTGGCCCCTGCCTGCTCCGGGAAGGCAGGAAGAATGTGTGCTTCCGAGAGGGGGACGGTCACTCATGCTTCTAGAAGGCCTTGCCCTGGACTCCTGCCCGTCAGCCGACACCAGCCAGACCATTTCACTGCAGGGGCAGAAACACCCAGCCGGCCCTGTCTCCGTGCACGGGACACGTGGGGCGGTGAATGGTGGCTAGCAGGCGGTGACCGCGGTTGCAGAGGCCAGCGCCTCGGCTCTCGGGAGGCAGCAGGCATTCAGGTGGCAGACGCTGCAGCTCCCCCTGGGGGCCTCTCGGACCCTCCAGGGTGTGTGCCTCTGCCTGTGGCTGCGGAGGCGGTTTCCCTGCTCTTCTCTCTCGTTCGGGACGGTCCCTGAGGACGCCCCTGCCCCTCGAAGCCGAGTGCTTCCGTGGGGGCTGCTGGGCCGGCTCCTCCCACCGACGGGGCTGTGTCCTCGGATGCTCGAGACCCCAGAGCATCTCAGAGAGACCGTTTGTCTTTGTCCTTCCTGTGTCGGGAGCCAGAACCTCTGCGTCCTTCCCGGGGCCCCACCCTCAGGATGCCCGCCTGTCTGCGCAGCAGGGGACGTACCCACGCTGCCCTTCACCTGCCCCAGGTGAGCGGAGAGGACACGCGAGGGGCCGGGGATGAGGTGCGGGCGGGGCCTGCGTGGCGGGCAGCGCCACTCCGGGCGGGTGGGGGTGGCAGGGGTCCCCGTGGGGTCTGGGCCGCCGTCACGTTAGGCTCCAGAGCCCTGGTCGCTGCAGGACGGCTGAGCTTTGCCCAGAACCTCCGACTCTGCGGCCGGGGCCTCCCGGTCACCCGGCTGCTGGGCAGGGAGCCTGGAGGCCGGACCCGCCCAGGCCTCTCCCTCTGAGTTGGGCTTCTGAGCCGGTCTTGCCCGGCCGGGGTCGTCGCTGCCAAGTGCGGGAGCGCCACGGGAGGCTCCCTGGAGGTGGTGCCGGCCTTGGCCGGTCAGCTGGCCCTTCGCTGAACGTGCTCACCCAGGCTGGTCACTGAGTCTGGGCCCAAGGTCACTTTTGGCCACGGGGGGACCTGGGTGGGATGGGCGCTGGTTCCAGGGCCCTAACGCGTGCTTCCTGCCTGCCCCGCTCTCTTGCTCTGGTCCACGGGCTCGGCTTCGACGGGGCCATTGGCGCCCAGGCCCTCGCTCGGCCAGGAGCCATCGTGGGAATATGCTGCCCGGGCCTGGGTCTGCAGCCTCGCCCCAGCGCGCCCGCCCGCCCGCCCGCCTCCGAGCCGAGCAGGGCCTCCCTCAGAAGCCAGACCCCGAGAAAGGTGTTGTCTCGGTGGCAGACGCCTCTCCTGGTCCCGGCCCCTTTCTCCCCGCCCCCGTGTGGTTGGAAGCGGGAGCTCAGCTGGTCCGAGCACCCGCCGTCCCTGGTCCTGCCGGCACGGCCTGGGTCTCCCCGCTTCTGCAATTGTCAGGACAAGTCCTCAGAGGCCGCTGGAGCACCTGCTCTGTTACGCTGACGTGGGTCGGGGGCTGATCTCTAAGGCGGTCCTTGTCTTCTTCCGTGGCGTTGTCTGAGTGAATGACTGAAGGTCAAGTAGAGGAGGGGTCAGCTCTGAGGACTGAGGGGACCTTGGTCACAAACGCCCTGAGCACCTGGTGGCCTCTTGGAGGCCGTCACCGTGAGCCTCAGTGTCCCCGAAGCCATGCTGCTGGTGGTGGGTCTCGGGGACACCATGGCAGGCAGGTGCCTCCACCTCTAGCTCTGCCCACATGGGCGCTCCCTAGGCCTTGCTCTTCTGCTGGGCATGGAGGACAGGCTTCGGGGAGGCGGAGCTAAACCTGACAGCAGCAGGTGCGCGGGCAGCCGGGCTGCGACCAGTGGTAGGTGGCCGTGGTCGGTACTCTTGTTTAAAGAATAGCAAGAACCAAAACGCTCCACAGCTGACAGTCACGTCTTTTCCTGTAGCTCTTGAATACCTTTTAAAAGCTGCTTCACCATCTAGGAAGGTAGGAAATATACTTTGAGCGATGTGAGCTTATTTAAATTGTCGTAACTTACAATCGGGGAAAGCCAGGAACTGTGTTGCTCAGTTCCTGATCAGCTGCTTGTGTCTCCGGGTCGCGTGTTTTTCCCCAAATGCCTGCAATATCCCTTAGAGACCGTGGCCTCGTGTCTGGGTCAGTGAACTCTCTTGGGGCCCAGGACCCAGCCCTCAGGTTGGGCAGGGGTGTTGCCCTGTATGGAGGGTCCCAGAGGGCCTGCCTGCTGGGCGCAGACCTCCCTGAGTGGCCTGTCCCAGCTCAGGGGGACTTGGCCCTTTCGGGCTCCGGGCCTGGGCCCCCTCACTCGCTCTCACTTGCCCACGGCCTCTCCCTCCCAGACACCCTTCTTGCCACTTTTTTTGCACCCTTTCCTGGGTGGGTTTCCGGATTTCCTTCCTGCTGGGACCGAGCTGGACCTGGGCTGGGCTTCCGGGTTAGCGCCGTCTCTGCCAAAGGGCTCGGCTTCGGCGTGAGGACTTGCAAAGATGTACAGGACAGGAAAAGGCAGGCGGAGGCTGCAACACGGCCGGGCGAGAAGACTGCAGACACAAGGTGGGCCTTCTGGAAGGGCTCTGTCCAGGGCAGCCCGGTAGGCAGAGGTCCAGACGCCGGGCTGCGGGCCAGCGCCTCCCCTCCAGCTGGTCTGCCATGGGATGGGGGGCAGTGGCACAGTGTGCTCCCCCAACCTGCCCCAGTGCCCGATGTTCCCACCAGGAAGGGCCCAGGCAGCCCTGTCTGCACAGCTGGCAGCGCCGAGGCTGCCACACTTAGCAAAGCCCTGTATCTGAAGTTCCTTAACTCGAACACCTAGCTACACGCAGAATGGCATTTTACACATGTTGGACAGAAACAAGAGAATCAAGCCCCGGCCAGAAAGGTTCCAGAACTGCAGAGACCTGTTCGACCTGATCCTCACCTGCGAGGAGCGGGTGTACGACCAGGTGGTGGAAGGTAAGCGCGGCCTCGGGCCGGCCCTCTGCCCCGTGCACGCGGCCCCCGCTCCTGGCCCCGGGGCTGGTGAAGGGCAGAGGCCCCGGCCGGGCTGCGAGGGGTGCACGGGTCCGGGCGGGAGAGTGCGGCCTCTGTCCGACCCTGTTCCTCGGGGCGAGGCCAGCCGTGCACGCCGGCAGCCTGGCACGGGCTTTAGGGCACAGAAGGCGCCCGTGCGGGGCCGGGGCCTGTGTTTCGGGGGTGCGGCTGAGCGCTCTCCCACAGGACAGGCTGGTGTTGGCGGCCGGGACTGGGCGGCCTGGGGTCAAGCTTGATGAGCGGGCTTTCCTTGGGTTGCGAGCCGTGACCGTGTGTCGTAAGGGCCAGGGCAGGGCCTCCTGCGCTCTGGGTCCGAGGCCCCTGCCTGCTGTCCTCCCGTCCCGGTCAGATCTGAACTCCAGGGAGCAGGAGACCTGCCAGCCCGTGCACGTGATCAACGTGGACATCCAGGACAACCACGAGGAGGCCACGCTGGGGGCCTTCCTCATCTGCGAGCTCTGCCAGTGCGTGAGTGTCAGCCCGGGCTGTGGGCGCGGGGGAGGCGCTCACCCGCCCGGCTCTCTGCCCGTGTTAGCTCCCGTCAGTGCGCAGGGTCCACTGGTCTGAGGGTCAGCTGGGGCCTCCGGCTGAGGATCCACCTCTGCGCTTTGAACCTATGGCGGTGCAGACGGGGCCCCCAGAGGTGGTGTCGGAGGGCCCTGCGTCCTCTTCACCCTCGGGACCTGCTGTTCTGGACGGCTGGCCCTCCCCGAGTGGCCCTGGGCTTCCTCCCCAAATGCTTTTGTGCCACCGTGCATCTGTGCTCAGAGCCAGACCTTTCCTCTTAGATGCGACAAAAGGACCTGCCCCAGGAGAGACGCACTGTCTTATCTCCAGCCCGTGGTTTCTGCACTTAAATCAGCTGGTTGTAGTTGACAGGAAAATGAAAGAAGCAGGTGGCTTAACCGAGAAGTCTGGGGCAGGCAAGCGCAGGTGGCTTTGCTGTGTGAGGCTCCAGGCCCTGCGCGCCTGTTGCTGGGCCAGCGCGGCTCCTGCTCCCAGGGTGCCTCGTGGTCCCAGGTGGCTGCGGAAGCTCCAGAGTTTGTGCCCGTGATCGGGCCATCATACAAGAGAAAGAGCAGAAGGGGACAGCGTGTCCCGGAAATTGCACATACACCCACCCACGTCTCACTGGCAAGAATTTGCAGAGGCGCCAGCCCCCGGCAGGGCACGTGTGCCACGGAGCCACCATGGGCTGTCCCCTGCAGCCCCTGCTCCTCCCGGGGCTGTGGTTCTCTTCCGGGCACGTCCGCACACGCTGTGGGTGGTGGCGGAACCCTACAGTGGGTAGGTCCCTGGGCTTCCTCGCTGGGCGACCGCGGCAAGAGGCTCCCTCCCGGTGGGGTCCGCTCATTTACAAAGCAGGGACAGTACAGGCGGCCAGGTGGCTGTGGTGCGCGTCCCCGTGACCTTGGAGGCGGGCCCGCCCAGCCGCGGCCCCTCCGCGCCCCTCTGCCCGGGGCCCGCGGGCCCTCTTGGCGAGCCAGGCACCCCAAGGGGCCAGCGGGGCGGGCGGGCGGGCGGCTCAGGCGCCCCTCTGCGGTTGCAGATTCAGCACACCGAGGACATGGAGAACGAGATCGACGAGCTGCTGCAGGAGTTCGAGGAGAAGAGCGGCCGGGCCTTCCTGCACACGGTCTGCTTCTACTGACCGCGCCCCGCCACCCGCTCCGGGGCAGCTCTCCAGCTGTCTCTGTTCACACTTCTCCCTTCCTGATGTTGGTTTTTACCTGTCGGTGTTCTGCTGGTGGACGGTGGCAGCGCCTAATAAACTGTACATATGAAATGGGAAGACACGCATAACCGCAGATTCGAAACAATCAAGTTTTTCCTATCCCGCTTTCCCTCCTAAGTGGGATACTGATTACGAAGGTTTTTTTCTTTAACCGGTTTACAGCACATTCCCCTCCCCGCACGCCTGCCTCCCACGCCCCCACCCGGCTGGAGTCACAAACCCGAGAATAAAGCAACAGGCTGTGCTCTTGGGAGAGAACCCGCACTTGTTCGATAAATGCTGCCTGTCGGCTGGGCCCTCCCGTTGGAGCCCTGAGGCGGCCGTCGAGGCCTGGGGGTCAAGCCGAGCTTCCTGAGCTCGACCCCGATGGCCTCCTGTCCACTGGGGTCCTGGAAGAACGTGGGACCTGCCCTGGGCTGGGGTGGACCGCTCGTCCCTGCTGACGCCCCTGGTTTCCGCTGCCCTGGAAAACCTCAGGACCCCGGGGGAGGGGGGGGTCGGTTGCCGGGGGGCGGGGCGGTGGGGGGGGGGCGCTGAGGATGAGTGCTTGGCTCAGGGACCCCAACCCTCCAACGTCATGGGCAGCCAGATCAGGGCCACAGCCTGGGCCTCTGACCTTTCAGGCGGGCCCTGCCCGCGGAGGGTCTCTCTTGACCCTTGCTAGGCTCCATCCTTGAGCCGCGTGGCCTGGCTCCCCGGTGACCTCCCAGGCCGCTCGCCAGCCGCCCTGCAGACCCTCCCTGCACTGGATGCGGACCCGCCTGCCCGCAGCCCCGCGACCCCGGGCCTGGAGGAGGGGCCTCCGCTGAGAAGCGGGGCGGAGGAGAGCGGAAGGAAGCCCGGGGCCTCTCCGCGATCGCCCCAGCGGGTCGGGACGCGGCCCGCGGTCCGGGGGCGCTGGGCAGGCAGCCAGGGCCAGGGCTGGCCGGATGGGGGCGAGCGGGCCCTGCGGGCCCCGGGGAGGGGTCCGGCCGGCGTCGCGGGGGCGGGCGGCC
Source organism: Catagonus wagneri (assembly GCA_004024745.2). Classification (NCBI taxonomy): domain Eukaryota; kingdom Metazoa; phylum Chordata; class Mammalia; order Artiodactyla; family Tayassuidae; genus Catagonus; species Catagonus wagneri. The sequence goes on along the minus strand of PVHT020000098.1, from coordinate 211,941 downwards.
GCGGGCGGCGAGGTCCCCCCCGCGAGGCGGGCGCGGGGGAGGCCGCGGGGGGAGGGGGCCGGAGCCGCGCCGCGCGCAGGGCGGGAGGCAGGGCCGAGGGCGGAGCGGAGCGCGGCGGGCGCGGCGAGCGCGCGGGCCGGGCGGCCGAGGACCCCGGGAACGCCGCGTCCCCTGCCCCGCGCCGGCCCCGCACCTCCTCCCCGGCCGGCGGCGGCGGCGGCGGCGGTGGGTGCGCGGCGGGCTGCCCTCTGCGGAGGCGGCGGGGGCTCAGCATCGGGCCGGGGCCGGGGGGGCGCCGGGGCCGGGGGGCGGCGCTCCGGCCCGGCCCGGCCCCGCCCGATGCCCATGAGTGCGAACACCATGATCTTCATGATTCTGGGGGCGTCGATCGTGATGGTGAGCGGAGGGGCTTCCCGCGCGCCCGCTGCCCCCCGCACCCGCTCCCGCCTCCCGCGCCCGGCGCCGCCTCCCCCTCCCGCGCCTTGTTTACCGGCCCGCGCGGCCTGCGCGCCCCCGGCCCCGGCGCGCCGGCCTCCGCGCGGGGGCCCCGGCCCGGCTCCTCGGCGCTGACCGGTCATGGGCTCTTCCAGGCCATCGCGTGCTTGATGGACATGAACGCGCTGCTGGACCGGTTCCACAACTACATCCTCCCGCACCTGCGGGGCGAGGACCGCGTCTGCCACTGCGACTGCGGCCGGTGAGTCTGCGCCCGGGGGGCAGGCGCGTGACCGCACGTGCGGGGCGGAGGTGGGGCCCACTGAGGCGGCCAGGCCGCAGGCCCCGCTAGGCCAGGCCAGCGGGGGCCTCCGGGGCGCGCCAGGCCCGGTGGGGGAAGGACCGAGCAGCCTCCGGCCAGCACGTAGGTGCTCCCGGAGCGGGGAGCACGCGCGGGTCGGTAGGACCCGCTCCGCAGTTGTCTCTAGAGAACGGGCCGCGGGGTGAGGGGCAGAATGGGTCCAGGGCCGGAGGCCAGGAGAGCAGTGGCCCAGCCTGGTGTCCCCAGAGGGATCCTGCGCTCAGCCGCGCACACAGAGGACACCATCCTCCTCCCTGGGCCCTGAGCTGTGTCGATGAACTTTCCTGGGAGCCAGGTGGGGGGAGGTACAGGACGTCGAGGTGGCCAGGGCCTACCTTGAGGGCCATCTGGCCCGACCCCCCCCCCCTCGCTGGACCTGGGAGGAACTGAGGCAGGGGGGCGGAGCTTGCTCAAGGTCATGCTGAGGTAGGGGAGAGCCCCGGCCCCTACCCCCACCTTGTGACCCCCCATTCTGTGCACATGTAGTGATGGAGTCTTCCTGGCCATGCATGTTTGTACGTCATGTATGAAATAAACATCTTCTCATGAGACGCGCATGTGTGTACCGTCTGTGCCTATACATGTGCGCACACGTGGCACCCGCTCCCCGCAGGCGCGGCCGACAGGCTGTCCGTGCGCATGCAGGCGCGCCCAAGGCCACGCAGCCGGGGGACGCGTGTTCTTGACCCTGCTGCGGACCCTTGCTGCAGGGACATGTGTGCACACGTGGTGGCGTGGGGTGTGTGTGGGGGCCGGTTCGGTGTCATGCCTCACAAAGCATGCTTCACGCCTGTGTGTGCAGACTGGGTGCTGAAGCAGAGTGCAGGCAGCAGGGCAGGCGGAAACGCGAGTGTAAACCACTCTTGTGCGTGTTGGCCAAGAATCTTCAAGAGTGTGCTGGGCCGTCGGAGTTCCGGCCTGGGGCGCACGGCCCGAGGCGAGGGAAGGAAGGCGTGAGGTCAGCTCCTTGCTTCCTGGGCCCACCTGGACTGGGGGTGCAAGCGGGGGGCCCTGAGGCTCCCCCCGCTCCAGAAGCAGTAGTAAGGCACGCTCCACATACGGGCCTGTGGGCTCACACCGAGGGCCGTCTGGGCAGGCAGCGCGTGTTGTCAGAGTGTTTGCTCCGCGTGCGCATACGTGTCCTGGCAGTGTCCAGAGTACACGTGGACGGTGTAAAACAAGTGCCCGCTGAGCACTAGCCGCAGCGAGACCTGCGTGCACAGCTTGCACAGACACGAACACGGGACAGGGGAGAGCCGCCCCTGCTGTCGGCCCGCAGCCTTCCAGTGTGTGTGTGTGTGTGTCTGCGTGTGCGTGCTTTGTACACATCGACGGTGCAGGATGTGTAAGTTCGGTGTCCGGAGGGTTCCCGTATGCTGCCGTGTACCTGTCCGCGCGGTGCGTGTGCGACACGGCATGCGGCGCAGTGTGCTGGGTGCTGTGACGGCCGGCGGGGTCCGGGCTTGCGCCAGGGCTGTCTGTGGACAGACCACGCACACGCCTCGCTGCAGCCTCGCTGCAACGGACCCTACCCGTGGGTGCAGCCTGTGTGTGCAGACAGCGCGCACACACTCCTACGCCTTTTCCACGTTCGTGCAGAGAACTCTACCCCGAGGGGCCGTGTGTGAACGCTGTGCGCGCCCGGTCACGTGCCGCGGTGCCCACAGAGTTGGCGGCTGTGTGCAGAGCCCTGTGCATGCGCCCTACACGTGACCCGTGCCGTGCTCGTGCCCTGGTGCGCGTGCACGTGCACACATGTGGAGCTCGCGGGCCGCGTCCATGGTATACACGCCACGTCCTGTGCATGCGGCCGGCGTGTATACGCGACATGCGTCCGACGTCAGGCAGACACATGCAGCATGCGTGGCCCAGGCAGGACACATGGACACATCACGGAAATCCGTGTGCACGTGGGTGACTGAGCCCCTGCCCCCAGGGGCCTGCCTGACTCGAAGGAAGGAGGGGCCGGGGGGCGGGGTGGAGGGCAGGTGCCAGGGCTGCGTGCGATATGGGCGCTGGTCGTGCCCTTCGGCCCCCTGCCCCCGGGCGGCTGGGGCCCTGGCCCCTCGCTCGCGGGAGCCTTTCTGCTTCCTTGGCAACTACGCCCCGCCCAGGGGTAGGAAGACACGGTCCTGAGGCCGCTTCTGTCGGGTCGGGTCCGCGGCTGGGGAGGCAGGAGACAGCCGCGGTGCTCAGTTATCAGCAAAGGGACAAAGGGCTGCTGATGGTGACAAAGGGCCTCCTCTCCCGGGCGCTGCAGCTGCTCCACGTTCTGGGCAGTGGTCACCAGTCCTCCATCCCTCCTACTCACGTTTGGTGAGGGCTGCTGGGGACTGTGACCGGATGAGCTACCACTGCCGCGTGTCAGGGCGTCCTTGCTGACTAACCCAGGTCTGGCGGCCCCTGCTCCGTGGGGCCGTGGTGGCGGAGGCCCCCCCACGCCAGGACCGGTCACACCCCGGACGAGCTGAGCAGCACAGCCTCTGGGAGTCCCAGGAGCAGGAGCCGGTGTGAGAAGAGGGCTGGCTCTGGAGCTGCAGGAGCCCCTGACCCGGAGGCAGGGAGGCAGGCGCCAGGGCCCCTGCTGGCACGGGGACATCGGTGTGGCAGGGGCAGCGGCGGCCTGGGGTCAGGGGTGACCTGTGGGGCCTGCGTTTTTGAGGAGGTCCCTGGGAGGGAGGGCGCGTGGAGCCTGCCCAGTGGCAAGGTGGAGAGGGGACCGATCTCAGCTGACGGCCAGGCGGAGTTGGCATCTGAGGGGAAGATGGGGAGAAGCGTGGTGGGGAGGGAGGAGCTATTTTTAGGTGCCAGTTTGAGGTGTCTGTAGATCCCACGTGGAGACGCCATGCAGGCAGCTGGAGCTGGAGCGGACGTGGGGGGCGGTGGGTAGCGGGGACTGGGTGGGGCTGCAGAGAAGTCCGCCGGGGGCTCCCTAGGAGGGGAGTCCAGCAGGAGGGCCCCAGGGTGGCTCCCGCACTGTGGGGCAGGGGAAGGAGCCGCAGCCGATGCGGGGGACGGGGGTTAAGGGTGCCTTGAGCACCCAGGGCCAGCAGCTCTGTCCCTGCCTCTCCCATGGGGCGGGGTGGGGGTGGGGCAGCGAGGAGCCCAGAGTCTGTTGCCCTCGGTCCTGGTCCTGGGCAGGACCGCCCCACCCGGGACCACAGGGCCCAGAGGGCTTCCTGGAGGCAGGCCTGAGGCTGGAGGGAGCCTGTGGGGAGGGTTCGGAGGGCAGGTGAGGGCCTGGGGGAGGGGAGGCTGGGGTGCAGGGGAGGGGCCGGTCCTGGAGCCCTGGACAGACAGCCTCAGTCCCAGGAGCAGCGGGTGTGTGGGGCCCGGTGAAGGGGGCGCCCCAGGCGTCCAGGACAGAGAACTGGGGGGGGGGGGCTCCTGCAAAGGGTGGAGGAGCAACAAGAAGGGGAAGACCGGACGCCCGAGGCAGGGCTCACCCCACTTGCTTTCCCTGGAGGAGAAGGTGAGGAGGGGGCCAGAGGGGCAGCCTCCCAGAGCCAGCGGGGGCCCTCGCCCTGGAGTGCCTCGTCTTCCTGTGACCTTGTCGGTGTCGCCGCTGAGCCCCAGGCCGGGCAGAGGAGGGAGGAGGGTGAGCTGTGAGCAGATTCACCCTGGCCACCGCTGGTCTTCACGCTGGCCACTGAGCCGGCACACTCCCACCCTCTGGGCAGCCTTCTGCCTGGTGACCTGGGTCCCGGCAAGCCCCGGCTGACCTCAGCTCCCCGCAAGGGCTGCTTCCAAGACCCCAGCAGGCCAGCGGGTGCGGCTTACTGCGGGGGGCCCTGCCCGTCCCGCGGGACACGTGCCAGCCCGCCCTGCCGCCCCCAGGCACCACGTCCACTACGTGATCCCGTACGACGGGGACCAGTCTGTGGTGGACGCCTCGGAGAACTACTTCGTGACAGACAACGTCACCAAGCAAGAGATCGACCTCATGCTGGGGCTGCTGCTCGGCTTCTGCATCAGCTGGTTCCTGGTGTGGATGGACGGCATCCTGCACTGCGCCGTGCGCGCCTGGAGGGCCGGCCGGCGCTACGGTGAGTGGCGGCCCAGGGACACCAGGTCCGCGAGGGGCCCAGGCCCCGCCCACCCCGCCCCGTCCTGTCCCCTCCCTGCCGAGCGTGGCCGGGTTAGTCCACGCCCCGCCCACCCTCTACCGCCCCGCCCCCTTCCTGACCGCGCCCCCCGCCCCGCAGACGGCTCGTGGACCTGGCTGCCCAAGCTGTGCAGCCTGCGGGAGCTGGGCCGGCGGCCGCACAGGCCCTTCGAGGAGGCGGCCGGGAACATGGTGCACGTGAAGCAGAAACTCTATCACAACGGCCACCCGAGCCCGCGGCACCTCTGAGCCGCGCGCAGGACTTGCGGGCCGCCTGCCGCCGCGCCCACGCTCACGGGACTGGACGGCCGGCCCCGGCCAGGGCGCCCGCGGCCGTCGGGCGCGTCCGGCGGAAGGTGCTGTCTCCTCTTCTTTTTATAAAGGGGGTCGGGGTGGGGCGGGGGCGCGGGGCAGCGGCACTGGGCGCGCGGGCGGGGCCGCGCGCCCGGTCTGGGACAACGTCTGCCGCTTGAAACCAGCGGTGGCCTCCTGTGCGCCCGCGTCCGTCTCGTCTCTCCGTCTGGTTCCGGGAGTCAGTTCTGCCGGAGGGGAGGGCGGCCGGGAAGGGACCGGGCCCCCGCGCGCGCCCACGTCTGCACACGGGAGCACGTGCATGAGACGTGTGCTTCCGCGGGCTGCGGTGCGGGCGCGGGATCGGGCTCGGGGGAGGCCCCAGCCCAGCAATAAGGCCCCCGAGCCCCGCTGCGGCAAGTGCGGCCGCCCTGCCCAGGGCATCCCCGGTCGGGCGCCTCACTGTGACTCCCACCCCTGCTGGTCAGTAAATTCTCCAGAAAGCTCCAGCCTCTGCCTCTTCTTTCTTCCGACCCGTGACCCCACCGAGGCCCAGCCCCCGCATCAGCCATGAGCTAGACACAGAGAGAACTGTCACTTTTTATTAGATTCTGGATAGAAAGACCCCAACTCCGACGGGGGAGAGCTGCGGCTTCTGAGGGCTGGGCAGTTTCCCGGACACCAAGTCCCTGGCTCCCTGGCTGGTGGGTCAGTGGGCTGCTTCTCAGCCCTCGGGTTCCCAAGGCCACAGGCCTGGGGGGCACACTTCTGCCCAGGTGAGTGGTGGCCAGCTCCCACTCGACTGCAGGGGGGCCTGGCCCCTTGCTGCTGGTCACAGCTGCAGCAGCCAGCACCTGCCCCGGGAGCCGTGCTGCCAGCCTGGCCGCTGGGCATGGGGGGCACTGCCTTCTCCCCACCTGGGCCTGGCTCGGACAGACATCTCCCAAGAACGTCCTGGGGCGGCCCAGCCCGACTCCTGCACCAGCCTGGGGACCGGAGGGCCCAGGACTTCAGTGCTGCCCTGACTGGCTGGCGAAGGCTGAAAATTCTGGGTGCCGGAGAGCTGTGTGGCGCCCCCACGGCCGCTGGGAGACTGGGCACTTGGGCCCTTCCTCTTGGTGATGCCACCTGGCCAGTGTGCCCCGGGCACCCGGGCAGGCTCAGTTGGTCCAGGCGTCCAGGGGCAGGGGCTGGCTCGTCTCAGCCTTCAGCCACTGCATCTTCTGTCTGTGCTGCTGGATGGCATCCTGGACCCGGGTGTCCATCATGGCCTCGGTGAGGACACCATCCTCGGAGGCGTACGCCATGGCCTGGCAGGGGAGAGCACACTGAGGCAGGGCACCCGGAAGAGGGCCCTCTGCCCAGGGAAGGGTCTCAGCCTTGGTCACTGGGAACCATTCACCGTGCGGGCCAGACCCAGACTCTGCTGCCGCCGCCGCCGCCCTGCCTCCCTGAGAGATGCTGTTCGGAACCCGAAGGCCTCCTGCGGCGTGCGGGCACGGCCCGGGCTCCCTTGGCAGAACGTGCACGTGCCCACACGTGAACCTACAGCCCACGGCGGCCACCATCCCTGCAACCCCGTGGCCCCCCCACCTCCCAGGCTGGCAGCCGCGCCACCTGCACCAACTCGCTCAATGACTTTCAAAAATAGAAACCCGGAGGCCGCTGTCAGGAAGCAGCCCAGCTCCCAGGTGCAGGCGCTGAGGACCCTGCTCTGGGGACAACAGGCCGCCTCGGGGGCCGCGGCACCACCCCCGCCACTCAGACGTCGAGGGGAGGGCAGGGCCCGGGTCGCTCCAGGAGCCCTGCCGTTCCACGGGGGTGTGGCCCCCGCAGGCCAAACTTCCCCCGAGCATCAAGCGGCCCTGGCCCACCAGCGCCTGCCCCCCAGGACCGCACGTCTGCAAAGTCCTCCCAGAACCGAGGGCGACTGCGGGCCAGCGCTCCCAACGCGCTCCACGGCCTTTCAGCCGCCAGGTCGAGTCAGCTCTGGCCCGTCTGCCTCCTGTCACCCAGCCTGCAGCTCTGCACGCGCCTGCCCTGCCCTGAGGACGACACTCGAGTGTCCACCAAGCAGGGGCCCAAGCCAGTCCAGCTGTGCCTCTCCAGCCACTGGAGGGGCTCAGCCCGCGGGGGGCGGCGTCAGTCCGGGACGACCGCTCTGCCCCTGCTGCCCTCCCCCCCTCCAGCCGCCTGTCCCCGCAGCCTCCTGAGAGGAGCGTGGGAGCTCTGCAGAGCTGGAGCTAGGCTGGGTGGGGACTTGGGCGGGGCTGGAGGCAGCCGGAGGGCTACCTGGCAGGGAGGGCAGGGAGGGTCGGGCTGGACACAGGGCGCACTTCCAAGTAAAGAGGGAAACGGCGGCTTTTCCATGGAGAAGCCAGGCGGGCACCTTCCCCAGGCACTCCACACCAAGGGCCCAAAATTGCCAGGATCGCCAAAAGCAAGGGCCAACTGAGAAATGCCACAGCCCAGAGGACTCCACAGGTGGACTGGACGTCCTGGGCACCTGGGTTAGGAGCTCTGCGGTGGACCGGGCGACGTGGGCAGACGCTCCCAGCCTGGCAGGGGCTCGGTACCAGCCTCGCAACTTTTCTGTGAATCTGGACTTATTCAAAAAGAAAAGGTTTTTTTTTGCTTTTAAAAATCATTTTAGGGCGGCACCCACGGCACGTGGAGGTTCCCAGGCTAGGGGTCTAACAGGAACTGTAGCCACCGGCCTTCGCCACAGCCACAGCAATGCGGGATCCGAGCTATGTCTGCGACCTACACCACAGCTCATGGCAACGCCGGATCGTTAACCCACTAAGCAAGGCCAGGGATCGAACCCACAACCTCATGGTTCCTAGTCAGATTCGTTAACTGCCGCGCCACGACGGGAACGCTCAAAAAGAAAAGTTCATCAAGGGAGTTACTGCTGTGGGTTAAGGGCCTGGCACTGCTGCAGGGGTGGCTCAGTACACCCCAAATACTGTGGGGGTAGCCATTAAAAAAAAAAAAAGCCCAAGTAAACAAAGTGACCTGACAGCAAAGATGCTCAGAGATGAGACTGAAAGCTTTCCAAGATCAAGGCGAGGATGGTCCCTTCCACAGCAGCATCAGCAGCTGCAGGCAGCGGCCGGGCAAGAGGCAGACAGACAGACGTCCCGCCGTGAGCGTCAGTACCGCTGCCTGAGCGCCGGCGGTACGATCTCATGTATATACGGTGAGCCCTAAAGCTCCCTTCGTAAGAACCAGTAAAAGCTGGAGTTCCCGTTGTGGCTCAGTGGTAACGAACCCAACTAGTATCCATGAGGCAGGTTTGATCCCTGGCCTCACTCAGTAGGCTGAGGATCCGGCATTGCCGTGAGCTGTGGTGTAGGTCGCAGGTGTGGCTCAGATCTGGCATTGCTGTGGCTGTGGCGTAGGCCGGCGGCTGCAGCTCTGATTGGACCCCTAGTCTGGGAACCTCCATATGCCGTGGGTGCGGCCCTAAAAAAGCAAAAAAGAAAAAATCACCCTAAAATTCATATTTAATCTCAAGGAACCCAAAATGGCCAAAACAATCTTGACTAAGATAAGGACAGGTTAGAGTTCTCACATTCCTGATTTTAAAACCTATGGCAAAACTCCAGGGACCATAAGAGCACGGCCCTGCCACTAAGACTGACGAGCAGACCAGTAAAAGAGAGCCCGGGAGAAAGCCGCCCGCGTGGTCATGGGACGCCCAATACAGCAGCCACGACCCCCAATGGGGAAAGGACAGTCTTTTCCACGAAGGGTGCTGGGAAACTGGGCACCCGCACGCCTTGAACAAAGCTGGACCCCTGCTTCACCCCACGTATGAAAATCAACTCCAAGCGGATCAGAGACCTAAACAGGAGACCCTACACTATAAAACTAGTAGGAAAAAAACCACAGGGGAGAAGCTTCTAGACACCAGATTTAGCAATAACGTCTTGGCTATGACACAAAAGCAAGTGAGACACACAAAGACGAAAAAACTTTTGCTTCAAAGGACACTAACAACAGAGTAAAAAAGGCAATCCAGGGAATTCCTGTCGTGGCTCAGTGGGCTGAGAACCCGACTAGTATCCATGAGGATGCGGGTTCGATCCCTGGCCTCGCTCAGTGGGTTAAGGATCCAGGGTTACCCTGAGCTGTGGTGTAGGCCACAGATGTGGCTCAGATCTGGCACCGCTGTGGCTGTGGTGCAGGCCAGGAGCTGCAGCTCTGATTCGACCCCTAGCCTGGGAGCATCCATATGCTGCAGGTGCGGCCCTAAAACGAAAAAGAAAGAAAAGGTCCAGAATCCCAGGAACTTCCACCTGCCACAGCTCAGGCCATAAAAAATCAATCAGTAAACCCCACCCTGTGTGACTCCTGGTCCTTGGAGGAGTCAGATTCAGACAGAAAGCAGGAGGGTGGGGCCGGGGCCGGAGGAGGGGTGGAATGTGAGGTCAGTGTTTATGAAGAGAAGAAGGTTCTGGAGATGATGGTGGTGACAGCGGCACAACACAAAAGTGCTTAATGCCACCGAGCTATGCACTCAGAAGAGGTTGAGGTGAATTTTAGGTTAAAAAAATAAAAAGCAGTAAGTACGCACAGGGTAACTCCAGATGGTAAGAAACAGACTTGCAGTGACCAAACCAGCGCACGGCAGGGGCGCCTGCAGCGGGGGGCAGGCAAGGCCAGTGAGGTGGCCTTGGGGTCGCCCGGCCTGGGTGAGCAGAGGGAGCAGCTGCAGCCAGCCCGCAGCCCAGCCTGTGCACCTGCAGCCACAGCAAGGAGCCCGGGGACAACAGCCAACCTCGGCCTGTCTGAGCGGGTGGAACCCCCACGGGGGACACTGGCGCAGAAACCCTGGCCTAGCAAGCAGTGACCGGCTACAGTCCGCTGTGACCCCCTGTGGCTCCAGGCAGCCACGCTTGGCCTCCCTTGCTCCTGCGGGGTCTCCCCCCACCCCGCCAGGTGCCCCGAAAGCCTCCCGGAGGGAGGTGTGTGTGCCAGACAAGATCTGCCCGAGACGGAGAAGCTTCACAAAGCCTTATCCCCCAGCGCGGCTGCACCTGGAGGGGCCTCGCGGACGGGCTCACGGCTGCGTGCCGTTCTACGGTGCAGCCCTGATGCTACAGGCCTAGTGTCTGTGGAACAGGACAAGGCAGCTGGCTGCCGAAGCGCACTGAGCGAAGGCGGCAGGCTGACAGCCAGGGAGCGCGCCCTCATCGGAAGACCCTACGCTGACCTCCAGAGCAGAGGCCCCTGCGAGGCCCTGGCTGCGGTGGTTAGTTAGGGCCGCCCATGCTAAGACACCCCGTTCACCGCTCTGCCAGTTGTGGAAAGTGAACCTCTTGGGGCCTGGTTTCCGAGTGAGGCCAGCCTGGAACAGAGCCCCCAGCTCACCCACGGGGGACAGAGCCTGAGATCTGGGGCTGTTTGTTACAGCAGCATGACCCAGCGTGTTCTGCCTAATAGAGTGCCCTGTGGCTGGGCTAAGACATGCCAACCAAGCTGATGTCGACTTAATTTATGCACATGCATCTGTGCCAAGCTGACAGTGCCCAGGCTTCTGGACGCCGATCTCGGGGCTCCTGGGGTCAGCAGGCTCCCCTGGCCCCCCGAAGCTGCTGCCAGGAGCTTTCAGGTAAAAAGCTGGGTGTCACAGAGGAGCTCCTGTCGTAGTACAGCAGAAATGAATCTGACTAGCATCCGTAAGGACGCAGGTTCAATCCCTGGCCTCACTCAGAGTGTTAAGGATCCAGTATTGCCATGAGCTGCGGTGTAGGTCACAGACACAGCTTGGATCTGGTGTTACTGTGGCTGTGTTGTAGGCCAGTAGCTACAGCTCCAATTTGACCCCTAGCTTGGGGACCTCCATATGCTGCAGGTGTGGCCCTAAAAAAGCAAAAAAGAAAGAAAGAAAGAAAAGCTGGGTGTTAGGACCATATGCCCTGAGCCACAACACAAGCGTGGAGTCACTGCCTGTGGTCCAGCCACCCTTGGGCGCTCAGGACCCACGAAACGTCCTAATGTCGGATACGGAGGCGCCCACGCCCCCACGCTCCGTCCTCACGGCAGAGGCCTCCCGCTGTGAGGAGCTACCTCTCATTGGGTCGGTCTTGTCCTGAGTAACCCGAAGAGCCCACAGGCAGCTCACGGGGTGCCCCATGCTCGGCCCAGGCCGGACCCTCCCTCCACTTGTCTGCAGTTGCCTGTGCCAACCATCTGGGCCCCGGAGTCTGACCAAGCGCCGTGGTTGCTGAGACGCTGCACATCTGACGGGCATGTGACAGGCTCCTGATTTCAGAGCCTGAACCAGGACAGCCTGGGGACGCAACCACAGAAGCCACGGAAGGCCCTGGCCTGGCCATCGCAGGAAAGGAGGGCAGCGGGCGCCATTTGTGCAGAAACCCTTCAGCACCCCCAGCGAAGGCAGCGCTGGGGGCGGGCGGGGGCCCTGGGAGGCGGCCGAGGGTCCCCGGGGCTCACCTGCCACGCCACAGCGAGCTGCGAGATCTCCCGGCCGGACATGCCCTCCGTCAGCTCCGCGATCTCCGAGCACTTCCTCCCGTAGTCAAACCGGGCCAGCTTCAAGCGCCTGGTGAGGGGTTCCCGGGTGATGCCTGGGCACCGCGGGGCCTGCGAGGGCCCCGGGCTCCCGCACAGACGGAGCGCTGCGCCACCGGCTGGGGCTCGAGCCTGCGCCGGGAAACCCAGGCAGGCATGCGCGACCGCCACCAAGCCAGACCCTGCCCAGGGTCCAGCCGCTCTGCCTTCCTACCCTCTGGCTACGTGCCTGCCTCCGGGGGCCCAGGATCAGGCCCGGCGGGGGCTGCCGAGGGACGCGGGCCTGTGACGTGCCGCGGTGGGGCAGACGCATGGCCACCCAGGTCGCGGAGGAGGAGAGGGGCTCTGGAGCCAGCAGCCCGCCCCAGGGCCCGCCCTGCGCTCAGACAGCACAGCCGCCGGACTCCTCACCCCACCCGAAGCAGGGCGCTCCCCAGCCAGGCTCGGCTGCAGGTGGGAGACAGGGCCCAGGAACCACCAGGCACTCGTGGTCTCAGGGCGAGGCCAGGGATTGGGAGGCTGGGGGACTGGGGCCAGGGGTAAAGGGTCAGCCCGGGGCACAGGCACAGGCACAGGGACACCTGCCTCAAAACAGCCGCTGCCCGACAGCGACGGGAGGGATTCAGGTCAGCGGGGCTGAAATCTGGGCCCAGGTAAAAATAGCCCAGCCCCAGTTTCTGGAGCACTCCATGCAGGGGGGCGGGGCTCCCCCACCCAGTGGGCCTTGCTGTGCGCTGGCGAGGGGCCCCAGCTTCCTGGGAGTCAGGGCCAGCCGTGGACACTGGTGACGTCACCACTGAAATAGCCACAGCGCCCAGGGTGAGGGAGGCTCAGCACGTCCGGCGATCGGCCACTGCGGCTGCTCCCGGGCCAGGGCCCGGCCGTGGCCTCAACCCGAACGCTCTGAAGAACGCGACAGAGGCACGGGGGCCGGGGCAGCAGAGCCTCCGGAGTCGGGCGGTCGTGACCCCACACAGCCCCCCACTGAAAGCACGGAGTCAGGGTTAGGCTTCGGTGCCTGGGCTGGGAGCTGGCGGGCCGAGGCGCTGGCGGGAGGACCCAAGGTGACAGGTGGGGGCGATCGTGGCCGGCGGGGACACTTACTGCTTTCCTTCTGTGGCTGGCTTAAGAACATACTTGTCAAAATACATCCTCACCAGGCGCTCGCGCTCCTCGCGGCGCGGCAGCTCGAAGCTGACCATCTCGTCGATGCGGTCGTTGATGGCCCAGTCGAACTGCTCGGGCTGGTTGCTGGCCAGGACCAGCATGAACCTGCAGCCAACAAGCGGGCGCGGACGCCGTCTTCGAGGAGGGTCCACCCGGCGGCCTCTCGACCCAGCGAACGCCAGGACGACCCGGCCCTCCGCCCACCGGCCCTCCCGCCCCGTGCCTGCCGTCCTGTCCCAGTTCCACGCCTCTCCTCCGGGACAGGGACAGCACAGCCGGAAGGGGCGGCCACACCCACCTCCCTGTGCACAGGAGGGTCAGGGGCCCAAGGACCCACGCACCACACCCCTGGCCCACCCCCCGCAGCAGGAGCCCAGACAACCCCGGGGGGTCTCGGGGGCACGGGTCTCCACCAGCGAAGCCACAGCGGGGGAGGCTGACGCGTCCGGCACGGCTGACCGGCCCGGACACCGCCCCAGATTCCGCAGGAGGGGCCTCGCCACACACAGGAGCAAGATTAGCGACTCGAAGGACAGCCCCGCCCCGCGGCAACCTGAGCCCTGGGTCCTTGGCCAGAGGCGGGGCGCGACCCCCAACAACCAACCATCCCGGGGCGGCCGGGGGTGCCCAGGGCCTGAAACCACGGGCCGCGGCCTGAGGACGAGCACATGCCGTCTCCTGCTCTGCCCCAAAGGCCCTGCCAGCGGCCCTGAGGAGTCGTGCGAGCGGAGACAAAGCCCCGCCCGGGCCCCTCACTTGCTGCTGTGCTGCCCCGTCCGGTGCAGGAAGGCGTTGAGGGCGGCCCTGAGGTCCTCACTGATCTTCTCCTGCGGGCAGGAGGTCGGCGTCAGGGCCGCGCTGCCCGGCTGGCGGGGGGCCCGCCCGCGCCCCCCGCGAGTCTCCGCCTGAAGGCTGGTGAACGCCCCCTTTCCAGACCGAACACACGAGGAAAGCCAAGTGACAGGCAGGTGCCGCCAGCCTCACGACAGGAACCTCGAGCTTCCCAGACAGCTGGGGCGGCCCGGGACGCACCCCACCGGCTAGAAGGCCCGGGGGCCCCCAGGCACTCACGGTCGCTCGCTTCCTGAGAAAGGCGTCTGCTTCGTCCACGAAGAGCAGGAGGCTGCGGAGAGGGCGCCGCGTGAGGGGTAGCCCGGAACCCAGCCGCACGCGGCCCGGCGCAGCAGGCGGGGCCCAGCTCGGGGCCCGGCGGGGGCGCTGCGAGAGTGACTGAAATTGGGCTGCGCCCCGTCTGGGACATCTTCAAGTCACAGGAACCATGGGGCTGACAGTCCCCGGGGACAGGCCGCCGCCGAGTCGCTGCCCCGCCCAGCAGGAGCCCGAGGTCCCCCTGGGGGGCGCCCGTCTCACCCTCGCCGGCTGGTGCTGGCCCAGTCGAAGACCTTGTGCACGGCGGTCACGCCGTCCCGCCCCATGGGGGCCACGTCCCCGCCTGTCATGATGGCGTAGTCCATGCCCGAGTGCAGCGCCAGTTTCTGGACAGCAGACGGGGACAGGGCGCGCAGAGCGGGTTTCGTCTCCCCCTTGCGTTCCGCCCACCCTCAGCCCCGCCTCTCCCGGCCACTGGGGCCCAGACCCCTGCCCGAAGAGGGAGCCCTGCAGAGCGGCAGCTGCAGCCCTGCCCCCAGCCCCCGCCCCGGCAGGCGCCCCGCGGCCCCAGCGCCACCCGTGTCTCACCTTGGCAAACAGCGTCTTGCCGGTGCCGGGCGGCCCGTACATCAGGACGTTGCGGTACAGACTCTTGTTCTTCCTGGTGTTTCTGGTGGCGATGGCGATGTCCCGCACGCGGGCCTCCAGGTGGGGCTGCCGGGGACACGGCGCCTTAGAGGACGCTGCCCTGGGCCGGCCGGGAAGCCCGACTCCGGGGCGGCAGCGCAGCCGGCCAGGCGGCCCCACTTACACTGAGGACCACGCCCTCCAACGCGTCCTGAGGCTTGCTGAGGAGCCGCCTTCCGACCTGCGGGCGCCAGGGGTGTCAGGATCAAGGGCAACCCAGGGTGCAGGCTGGGCGCAGGGCTGCACCTCAGGACACGTGTGACCAGCTTCCCATTAGACGGCCCGGCAGCTAAGACCGCCGGCGACGCTGGGCCGCGCGGCACACACACTCCTCACCAGCCGCTATCCCACCCCCGCAGCCTGTGGGTTCACCGTGTCCACGTTGGCGGGAAGCCCAATGCCCTCGAGAAAAGCAGCAACCCTGGGCTGCTTCCAGCAACTTCTTTAACGGGAAGGCGGCTCGCTGGAACCCCAAGAGTTTGTAAACAGCCCCCTGCCTACCCAGGGGACGGTCAGGCCAACAGACCCAGAGACGGGGTCCGCGCGTGTGACGAGCCGGGCACCGAGGGCCAGCAGCACGGACAGCGAGCCCCGGGCACACGCGCGTGCAGGTGGAGGAGCCGACGCCATCACCTGCACGGGGTGCCGCAGCGCCTCCAGCACCGAGATCCGAGACGTCTCCCGCACCAGGGAGGGCTTCCCCAGCCGCGCCTCGACGTACCGCCCCGCGACCGACGTGGCGTTTTTGGCAGAATAGACTCCGACGGCCAGCAGCGTCAGCCCAGCCACCTGGAGTGGGACAGAGAAGGCAGGTGCTCGCACCCCGGCCGGCACCGGTTACGCGAGCCGCAGAAGGAGCTTCCAGATGGGCAGACGTCAACGCGCTCGGCACCGACACCCTGCGCTCGTGACGAAGGCAGACTCGTCCCAGCAGCACCAGGGATGTTTCTAAACAACAGGAGCTCTGACTGTGGCGGATGACGAGGGCAGAGAGAGCCCAGGCAGAAGAGACGCAGGTGCCATCCGCTGCCCGGGGTCTCTGGCCCAGGAGCGGCTTTCCAGCCACACTTCCCAAAGGGCGGGCACAGCTGAGGCACCGCCACGCCCTCTTCCAGCCCCACAGGGCCGCCCAGCACCCAGACCCAAAGGCTGGGGCGCTCTGGCTTTGAGGGCGGGGACACGACAAACGCGTCAGCTGCAGGCTGCTGAGCACTCCGAGTGCAGGCGCCCCTCGCGGCAGCAGAGACCCAGACGCAGGCCGCGCGGGGGCGGCTGAGGCACGTACCGTGGCCGTCACTCTGTCCCAGTCTGTCACAAAGGCACGGAATCCTTCACCAAACAGGGTGCCGGCCGTCCTGCAGAGCAAGCAGCGGCATGACCGGGAGGAGCCAGGCAGTGCGCGCGGCCGGGGGGAGCAGGCGCCCCGGACCCGCTGGCGGCCTCACCTGATGGCCTCCAGGATGGTCTGGCGGTGCTCGGCCGCCTTCAGGCGGATCTGCTCCCGGGCGATGTCGGCGTTCTCCCGCTCGGCCTTGGCCCGGGCCCGCGCCTCGGCCTCCACCCGCAGCGCCTCATTCTCACGCCGGAGCTCCATCTCCCGCTCCACGGTGGCTGCCAGGAAGCAGTGGGCACGGGCTCAGGCCACGGCCTGACGGCGACCTCCCCCAGTCGCAGGCGAAGAGCCCAGGGCGCGCCCTCCCCCGCCGCAGGAGGGGCACCCGCCCGCCCGTGCGCCCCAGCCCGGGGCCCCCCACCCGGCTGCAGGGCTGGCGACCCTACCTCGCCGCAGGGCCTCCTGCTTCTGCACAGACTCCTCCTGCTTCCGCAGATTCTCCTCATTGAGGAGTTGCTGGGGGGCCACAAGGGGAAGGGAGAGGCCTCAAATCCAGGGAACATCGAACTGCGAGATGACTGCTCCTGCCGCTGCCCGGAACAGGGCTGCACCCCGCACGGCCTGAGGCAGGCGGCTCTGAGCACAGCGGAGACGCGGCTGCGCCAGGGCAGAGCGGCCAGCAGGCCCGGCCCAGCCCGGCCTCGGGACACCCGTGGCCTGACCTGCAGCTTTCCTCACAAAACCGGGTTTTGGCCTGTTTAAGTTAAACGTCAAAATGCTAGACTCCCTGGCGACAGGCTGAGTCAAAGATCCGCGTTTCACTGCAGCAGCCCAGGTTCAATTCCTGGCCTGGGAACTTCCACACACCACAGGCGTGGGCAAGAAAAAACCAGACGAGATGCCCACGAGAAGCGCAAACATCCTGACCCCCACAGGCCGGCAGGCAGGCCCCACCAGGCGCCCCGCACAGGGAGCGACGGACCTGGCGGAAGCCTGCAGGCCGGCGCACCGCGCAGCGCTCACTGTCAGGAAGAGGCCCTGGGGCGCGGAGGCTCCGAGCTCACCTGCTGCTTCAGCTGGTCCTCGTAGCGCTGCCGGGCCAGCTTGTCCTGGTACTGGGCCCTCTGCGGGGGGAGAGCGGCGTGAACACAGCCCGGTCGGGGAAGCCGGCGGCCAGGCCGAAGCCAACGACTGGACCCCGGTGAGCGGCCACCCCCACCGGCCGTGGAACCAGCCCAGCACTGAGAAACCCGTGGGTGGCGGACTTCCACACAAGGTCACCCGGGCCTCAGCGGCTGGGTGAGAGATCCACCTGCACGGGGGACGCCGCGTGCCCCCAGAGCGCCCCTTACGGCCTGGTGCTGCCGTGTCTCCTCGCTCAGCGTCTTCCTCCTCTCCTCAGCCTGCACGCGGATCTGCTCGCTCTTCAGCTGCTCCACGGCGGCCTCGTACTCCTGCCGGCACGCCAGCTGCTACCACCGGGGAGGCCCGAGTGCCCCTTCCCCAGGCCCGCACCCCACAGGCAGAGAGAAGTGCCAGGAGGACGGAGCCAGCCAGGCTGCCAGGACGCCTGTCTCTCCCTCCACCGAGCTCATCGCAGTCGCCAACCAAGGGCAGAAGTCTCCCGGGGGGCCCCACTCCACTCCCACTGCCCTCCCAGGGGTCTCTCTGGCCTCTCCCCGTTTCCCTCCTGAGCTCGAGCCAGGCCAGTCCTAGGAGGTGCCTGCACGCCTGTCCTGCCCCCACCGCCCCGGTCTCCCCCGGGGGCCCCTCGGAGGGGGATGCAGTCTAACCTCTGCTGGCACCACCCTCTCACCTTGAGCTTGGCCTGCTGCTCCAGCTGCAGCGTCTGCTCCTGCATCTGCGCCAGGCTGAGGGCCTCCTTGGCGTGTCCTGTGGGTACACCGCGAGAGCCGAGGCGTGTTCAGGGACGCCAGAGACCACCTCAACCTCGTTCCTGGTCGGACCTGCCCAGAGACCCCTCCCTCCAAGGGCCACTGTTCCCAGTTTATCTGCCCCCGTCCCCAAGGGAAAGCCCCACGTGAGGGCTCGTCCCCCAGGGGACCGTGACATTCCAGAGGGTTCCATCAAAGAGGCTGTCCCACGTCCACCAACAGCAAAAGGATCAGGATGGTGTTCGCTTCCCAATTAAGCAAAAAGGAAGCCCGTGGCTAAAATGTCCTTTGTCTTTCAAATGCACATCTTTCTCTTAATCCTCTGATACCTACCACTGACCTACCACGGAGCACACACAGGCAAGAACTCCAATAAGAAGCAGTGAGGATGAAACCAGAAAGAAGCCAAAGCCTACAGGCCAACAGCTCTTCACAGACCGTGGGTTAGAAACACACACGTTATTAACATCTCATAGGTGTGCTTTCTTCATCAGGTCATGTGTTTCGATATGTGGGGATACGTGGCTGTTCTGGGAAGAATCTGAGCCCGGTCCCCTCCCTGCTGAGAAAGCTGAGAAAGCCAGCGGGGCTTTACTATGGACAAGGAGGGGACCCCACCAGTGCACTGCCCCGAGGCCACGCGCTTCTAGGCTGCTTCCCAGAGACCTAGGGAGCCAGAGAGCAACGGGCTGTGCCCCAAGGGACAGAGACAGTGGTCAGGCTGTAAGGATCAGTGAGGACACGTCTGGTTTGCGTGCAGACAGCGGCATGGAGAACAAGAGCAGGCTGGGGCCATCCAGGGGAGGCACTGCTGGCGATGAAATGCCCCAGAGGACAGGCCTACAGAGGGGCCAGAGGCATCCTGGGAAGGAGGGCTCGGGGACAGGAAGAGGCAGCTGACCAAGGCGAAAGCTCTCCCACCAGGAGAGAAGCCAGGAGGCCAGCAGGAGAAAAAGGGAAGTAGAGGAGTTCCCACCGTGGGTTAAGAATCCAACTGCCTGTGTTTGAGGGGCCGAGAGTCAGGATTTAGTTTCCAAAAGGAGAAACACTGCATCACGTGACAAAAGTCTGTCATCACTGAGGTGTCCTGAAGCCCAGCCACTGCTTCTCAATCCATCCTGACTACTGAAGTGACCTCTCCAACTTAGCACACCTGGCCTGGGATGGGCGCTTTCCAGCTAGGCCTAAGGAAATAGGCTGGCCTGGGCCCAGGCCCGAATATCCACATGCTCTGAATGTCCTTTCCGGGATCTGAGCGTGACAGGCCGGAGACCTTTGCCCAGGAAGTTCTGTGGCCCCTGAGGAAGGGCGGAGACTGAGCCAGAGTGCCAGGCCACCTCCTCCTTGGACAGGAAGACCCTGCTTCTATCTGCTTACCACAAACTACTCTCTAAGATCTCCTCTGAGAAAAGAGCACCTCTGCCTAAAGGTCTGAAAGCCAGTGCATTCTTTCCACAAGTATTTACTCGACGTGTGCTGACGATGTGTTCCAGACTCTTAAACACACATGCTGCAACCTGGAAACAAACCGTTAAAGCCACAGAGGAAAGAAGCTGGGAGGAAAACACGTGGGCTTGGTGAAGGTGCAGTCACCACTGACGCCTTGAGGGCCGGTGTCAGGAAGGTCAGTCACCAGTCGGGCCAGTGCTGACTGCTGACCTGTTGCTTTACAGACCTCGCCCAGCTAAAAGCTAACGTTTCTCAACAACAAATGCAGATCCACTTTATTTTCGTTAAAACTAACTACCTTCAAACGCGCTTTCCCTCTTCAGCAAAAAGTTGCTAGCATCCACCGCAGAAAAATCCCCAACCCAGCCAGCTTTGGCCATTCCACGTGGAGGCAGCAATAGGTGGTAACTGAAGACCAGGGCGCAGCCCCGCCAGCTGCTACCTATACCCTGAATCCCCTCACCACCGGTTTCCCCACTGAAGGACGCGTGGGCAGTTGGGAAGGTGCCAGAGGGGATCCCGAACCTCCCTGCACGCAGGGTGGCTCCTTTGGGTTTACCGCTGGAGACCGGTTTCCTCTCCCGACAAGAGCCGCCGACTGCTATTCGCCGCGCCACTGCTCAGACCACCGGGGGCCAGACGCCCCCGAGCCCCCAGGGGCCGCCCTGCCCGAGCCCCCCAGCGGCACTCACGCGAGTGCTCCAGCTCGCGCGCCGCCTTGGCCGCGCGCTCCAGGCCCGTGGGGTCGAAGTTGCTCCATTTGTCCTTGG
This sequence comes from Catagonus wagneri, assembly GCA_004024745.2. NCBI lineage: Eukaryota > Metazoa > Chordata > Mammalia > Artiodactyla > Tayassuidae > Catagonus > Catagonus wagneri. The sequence goes on along the minus strand of PVHT020000098.1, from coordinate 191,795 downwards.
GCGCCTGCCGGTCCCCTGCGCCGCGGTCCCCCCCGCCCTCCGCCCCAGGCTGCGCGGGGGGCAGCGGCAGCGGCGGCCCAGCGCCTTCGCCCTTGGGACCCTTGATGCCGAAGAGCCACGACATGGCCAGTAAGCACCGTGCGCCGCAGCAGCCAGGAGCCGAAGCCGAGCGCACGCGAGCAGCGTGGAGCAGCCTCCACGCGCCGCGAGCCGGCGGCAGAGACTCTGCGCAGCCGCGACAGCGGCCCCGCCTCCCGGGCGACGGGTGCGCGTGAGGGCCACGTCCCGCGCGCGGCGCTTGGATTGGTCGCGAGGCGAGTGACGTCACGGCACCGCGGCCACGATTGCAAGAGCTGGCTGAGAGGGCAGGTCGTCGGGGGGCGGGGCGAGGTGCCAGGTGACAGCGGCCGGTCAGGGACAAAATTGAAGGGCTGGGCGCTGCGTGCCCTTGGCTACGTCAGTCGCGTGCAGTCGTGACACTGATCCGGTGGCTATGGGCACCCACAGAGTTCCAGCCCGGGATGAAACAGGGAGGCACGTCTGGGAGCTCTTGATGCGCCGGGTCCCGACCCCTCGAGGAAGCGGCCGCGGGAGGAAGAGCCTGCGGGATCGGTTGGACAGGACCCCGCCCGGGGCCGGAAGGCCGGGCGAGGGGGGACGAGGTCGAGAGACCCTGCGGACGGCGCAGCGCGGGCTGGGCGTGTCCAGCGCACGGCGGGCTGCCCTACTGGCCGGGCGGCGCGGGCAAGTGGAAGCTGGAGAGGTGAGGTGCCGACGCATCCAGTCGGCGCTCACTGAGATGATACAAGGGCAGAAGCGCGGCCCCGGCCAGTCTCGCGCTAGGGTCAATAGGGTGAAGGGCCCTCCCCAGCCTCTAGCGTCTCGGCAAAACTCAGCGGTCTGCGGTTGTACGGTCCTTTCTTTACTCAAAGTGGATCATAAGGGAGGGGACAGGGATCTCCACCCCAAAGTATGCGGACGTAAAGCCCCCAAGGCCCCACAGAGGGCGCCCTCGCCAGAGGAGCACTCATCTGGGCCAAGGGGTCTTGGGTCTGGGCACCTTTTCCTTAGGAACTTCTACCCTGAGGGCCACATGTCCGCTTCGGGGACCAAGGTGCAGGCCTGACCGCTGGGGCAGAAGGAGACAAAGGTGGACGAGGCCAGGGCTGCTCCAGAACCCAGTGTCCAAAGGTAGCAGAGTTCACTTCTTGGGCCAATATCCAAATTGCCCCCGCGTTCTTTTCCTGATGGAATTTGCTGCATTCCCAAAATTGTACACAGTGAGTTTCTCCACTAGATTTAAACAATTTTAATCCCGAATAACAATAGGGGAAAAAAGAAGAGTTCCAACTCTGGTGCAGTGGTTAAGAATTAAACTGCAGTGGCTGGGATCACAGGTTGGATCCCCTGGCTAGTCCCTGTGAGTAAAAGGATCCGGTGTTGTACATCACAGCTGTGACTCCGATTCAGTCCCTGGCCCAGGAACTTCCAAATGCTTCAGGTGTGGCCATTAAAAAAAAAAAAAAGACAAAAATGTAAGATAATTCTGTCTGTGGTATGTCGTTTGTTTTGTTTTCCCAAATGAAGAGAAAACCCAAAGGAGTTTTCCAGCCAGCTGCCTCCTATTGGCTGTCATCAAGGTTTTTATGGACCAGCCACAAACCATACCTCCAATAGCACTCCTGGTGGGCTCGGATGGGTAGAGCAGAGGAAGGGAGTAAAAGTGTAGCCCCAGGCCAGGCTCTAGCTCTATCCACAGGCCAGCATTTGGCAAGTTTGTATACATTTATATGACAAGGAATAACCTTGAAAATAAAGCTCTGCGTTTTTTTGTTTTTTTTGCTTTTTAGGGCTGCACTCGTGGAATATGGAGGTTCCCAGGCTAGGGGTCAAATTGGAGCTGCTGGCCTACACCATAGTCACAGCAACGTGGGATCTGAACTGCGCCTGCAACCTACACCACAGCTCACGGCAACGCCAGATCCTTAACCCACTGAGCGAGGCCAGGGTTCGAACCCGCATCTCATGGATACTAGTCAGGTTCATTACTGCTGAGCCACATTGGGAATTCCGTGTTTGCGTTTAATCGACAAACGTGGGGTCCTCAGCTGCCCATGCTGAGCTGCTTTGCTGATGGGATCCCCCCACCCCCTCCCCATAGCGTGTTTTTTTTTTTCCGCCTCTGAGGAAGTCCTCCAGCGCTGAAGACCTGGGGGAGAAATTGCAGAAACTAACTAAAGATGCAGGTGGACAGCTTGGCCTCCAGCCTGACCTTGAGCCCAGAGATGGGGGGACACAGCTGCCCCTGAGAGCCCACAGCAGCAGGAGCGGAGTGGGCCCCACCTAGGCCCAGCACAGAGCACTTTGCCCCTAGAGTCTGGGCCACAGGCACGGTGTCTGGCCCGACCTCTGGGGAGCTGCCCGGCACGCAGGAGGGAGCTGTGGCCATCCCGTCAGGGCCAGGACTTCCCAGGGCCGAGGCCACGGGGCCAGCTGCCCTACCTGCCCAGTGCCTCCCAGGGACATTGCCTGAGCAAAGGCCTGTCCACTTGAACTTGGACTCCTCCAGCATCACCTCGGTCTTGCTTTCCTAGGGCTGCGGGCCCTTCAGGGCCCGGTCTCTCTCTCTCTCCCACCCAGCTGGGATCCTCCCTCTCCCACTCTCTGCCTCCAGGTCCCAAAGGAAAATCTGCCGGTGGAGCTCCCGTCATGGCGCAGCAGAAATGAACCCAACTAGGATCCAGGAGGTTGCGGGTTCAATCCCTGGCCTCGCTCAGTGGGTTAAGGGTCTGGTGTTGCTGTGAGCTGTGCTGTAGTTCGTGGATGTGGCTCGGATCCCGCGTTGCTGTGGCTGTGGTGAAGGCCGGCAGCTGTAGCTCCTGTTAGACCCCTAGCCTGGGAACCTCCATATGCTGCGGGTGCGGCTCTAAGAAGCAAAAAAAAAAAAAAAAAGCAAAAGAACCCGCTGGTCCCACTTTCTGGAACCCCAGTTCACGTGCACCCCACGTCTGCCCCCCAAAGGAGAAGCCCTAGCCCAGCTGGAAGCCAGGCCGCCCTGCCGGCCTTCCTGGGCCTGAGCCCCCAGGGCAGGGCCCCGGGCTCGCCGCTCCCTGCTCCCCACAGAATTCCTGCAGCTCCTCCTCCTCCTGGTTCCAGGGTTACGAAGTGGGAATGAGGAGCCCTCCACCCTGCTGCCGGCGGCTCCAGCCTGGCGAGGGCCCTGGGACTGAGCCCAGCTCGCCGGGCCTCCAGCCCCATCTTCCCGCAATGCTTACTCTCGGTGAGCCACTGCCCGCGCAGATGCCCAGCCCCCTGTCCTCTCCCCGTCCAGCAGCAGGTCGGCAGAGTGCGGTTCCTCGGCCCAGGCGCTCGCGGCCTATGCCTCTGGGGGCAGGACACTCACCTCGAGCACCTGCCAGCCCAGGAGAAAGGCAGGTCTGTTGCGCAGTCTGGGCCGCCCGCGGCAGCCAGTCTTCAAGGCCCGTGGCTACCGAGGGAGCAGCTGGGGGCCCCGGGGGGACGGGTGGCTCTGGAAGGAGGGGTCGCCCAGCCCTGCTGCGAATGCCCTCACGTCCAGGCAGGCCGGCCCTGGAGCAGAGCTCTGCACGTCCTGGGCAACACGAGAGCCAGGTGGGCCATGGCCTCCGCTTCCGTGGAGGCTGTGGTCAGGGGCTCAGGCAAGACCACTGCTCTCGTGCTGTCACTGGGGGGGGGGGGGGCTTTCCTTCCTGCAAAGTTCTCAGGTCTGTGGCTAGAACCATACGACTTGTCACAGGTGCGTTCCGTGACCTGTGAGCAATGAGTGCAGGTGTCCTAGTTCCTAAGGAGACCACGTCAGGGAGCAGGGATCCCGGCCCAGCCCAGGATCCCTCAGCGACCCCCTGCCTGAGAATGGTGTCGGCCCGAGAGCCCCCTGCCAGTGGCTGGCAGCCAGAGCACACCCCAACCTCATGATGCTGTTGCTGGGGTTTGCGCCACCTCCCACCCAAGGGGGCCTGCCAGGCGAGTGTCCCCTGCACCCCATCTCATCACACTCACCTCCAGGGGGAGCTCTGACTTCCACTGGCATTTTTTTTCTGGTTCCAGATAGGCCAGTGTTACATCCCCCCAGGGGGTGCCCCACAGCACACGGAAGCAGGCCTGAGCCACCTCTCAGCCTGTGCTGCAGCCGCAGCCACACCGGAGCCCTAACTCCCTGGGCCAGGCCAGGGGTCAAACCTACGTCCTCAGGGATCCTAGTCAGGTTCATTACCACTGAGCCACGATGGGAACTCCCTCATTGCTGTTTTAAGGAATGTCAGAAGAAAAAATTTCATCCCAGGAAAAAGGTGGCGACACGTATCTGTCGCTCTCAGGCTTCCGTTTTCCTGACCTGCCCCTGGTGGCCCAAGGAGACTGAGGGCTCGCACAGCACACCTGGACTGGCCGTGCTTCTGGACATGGCTGAGTTTATTGCTGTCCCCTTGGAAAGAGCGCCAGCTCCGGGCACCACCCGCTTGTGGACGCCCATCTCTCGGACACGAGTCCAGACCTAGCCACGACCCAGGCTTCTCACAGACAGCTGCTGTCCATCGCGGCGGGCACGTCCTGGGCTGGAGTGCAGGCCCCACCCGGGACAGCGTGACATGCAGCCTGAGCGAAATTCTTGGTTTCTCCTCTCAGATGAGGGCCGCAGCAGCCCTTGTGAGCGTGAGAACTCCGCCCGCGGCACCTCTGGGGCTGCCTCCCTTGGGGTCCCCAGGAAGCCGCGGGGTCCTCCCCAGCCCCGCCCACTCCTGCCCAGGGACCGGCCTGCCCAGGGGATCGCCACCTGCTGCACCGCCCCCCCGACTTCCAGGTGCGCTGGGAAGCTCGTCGTTGCAGAGGAAGCGAGCGGCAGGTGCAGGTCCCTGCCGCCTCGGCCCCAGACGCAGAGTGGGCCTTCGTGTTGGGGAGGCAAGGAAGGGGTGGAGACCGGGACGAAGCCGTTTCCTGGAGGCTCTGCCCGGACGGGGCTGGACTCAGGGACCTCTGAGGACAAAGGGCAGCACTTCGGGGCAAAGGACTTCCAGGAGGGGTGTCCCTCGGCCTGGGGATGGAAGTGGGGGCTCGCCTTCCTGGGCCTCTGCAGCGAGGCCAGGCTGGAGCCTCTTCCGGACGCGGGGGCGCGTGTCTTCCATCAGCTCTGTGCCCTCTTGGGGCTGGAGGCACGTTTCAGGGGAGGGGCTCAGCACTCACCTGTCCCGTGTGACCAGTGGAGCGCAGGAAATGACCCTCCAGCCCGGGGCTCAGTGCAGACCGGGGGGGGGGGGGTGGCGGCTCTCCGGATGGCCAGTGGGTCTGGACCCGAGAGCACCAGCTTGGGGGACCCAGGCCTCTGTGAGGGGAATTCTGCCCCTGGGCCTGGGAGGGCTCCCCTCCCTGGTCAGTGCTGTCTGGGGCCCTGGGATCCCCGCTGTTCTCACTCCCCAGTCTTGGGGCAGGGCTGGGGTGTAAGCAGAAACATGCAGTGGCCCCCAGGCTCCAGTCCTAGGTGTCCCTGGGCCTGCCTCAAGGGGTCAGGGGTCATGGGGGAGAAACAACAGCCCCTGGCAGCACCCCCACCAAGTCTGGCCTGGCCGGGCACTTCCATCCACCCTCAGGGTTTACTCGCTGGCTTGTGCGCAGCCCGCCGCTTGGATCCCGGGCACACTGAACTAGGGCGGTGCAGGCCTCAGGCGCCCGGGCGGGGGCCACACGATGCTCAGAGGCGGGTGCTCACTTGAAGCTTGTTCCCCCGCGTCCCCGCCAGCCGGACCGAGGCACTGCCGGCCCGGAGGCGGCCTCTCTCACTGCTGCTGTTGCTTGGGCGGGGGACTCCCCTTCCCGTAAGCAGGTGCCAGCGGAATCACAGGCAGCTGAGGTGTCCCGTGCCATCAGAGGTGGGGGCAGTCCTGCGAGGGCCTGCTGGCCCTGGGCCTGGGCTCTGAAGGGCAGATGCACAGAGGCCGCAGGTGGCATAGTGGCCTGAGTGCCAGTCCTGGGCAGGGATGGCTCCCGCGTACTTCCCTGGCACCGGCCGGGGGAGGGTACCCTCAGTCCAGCACCCAAGACCTTTTCTTTTTTCCACTTGCAACCGCTTTACGGGTCTGGAGTGTGTTAACGACGAGTAAACACTCGGGAGCCCGCCGTTTACATCTGATTTACTGTATAGTCGGTGGGATGTTAGTGGGAAGAGAAACGGTGAGCGTTCAGTGCAGGCAGAGAAGGAGGTGCCTGGCGGGCCTCAGGGGAGCAATGCTGCCTGCCCTTGGACTTGTCTGGTGGCCCCAGAACGGTAACGAGTGACGGGAGCTGGGATCAGAAGACACTGCAGAGAATCTCTGGGGCACAGCCCCCAGGGGAACCCTGTTTGTCACTGTCCCCAGCACAGAAGCTCTCCACCCAGAAGCAGGGTCGGCTCCCTGCGAGTGTCGGCCATCATGCCTTCCTGTCTCCAGGGTCTTCCCCAAAGGTGCTGTCTGTGTCCTGGTGGCTGTCTGGGCTAGGAGGGCAGGGCCACTTCCCAGCAAGCGCTGCCCCACGCCACCTGCGCCTCCTGGTGCAGATGGCCACTGCAGCCGCCTGCCCACACAGCAGACTCCCTAGCTCCTCCTTGCCCTTTTCCAGACCCTGTCCCCTCCAGGAGGCTGATGGGACCTGACCAGAGCCAGCTCCTTCCCTCCCTCCCTCCCTCCCTCCACATCCAGGACCTGAGTGGCCCGTGGGGACTCAGAGCTGCCATCTAGACCAAACCCCCTCAAACGGACGCTAGCCTTTGCCACGGAGGGTCTGGCCCTTCACACAAGCGGGAGGCCAGGCCGCCCAGACACCCTGCAGTCCTGGGCGCAGAGCCGTTCCGGTCTGGTGTTCTCACCGGGCCCCTGATTCCTCGTCCATCTCCCCGCTAAATCCTGCTCAAAGGACGCACGGAGAGCCCAGCTCCGGGCCAGGCAGGGGATGGGATCGCGACGACACGCGCTGCTGCCTGAGACAATCAGGCGAGGACAGACGCTGGAGCAGGGCGCCCGCCTGCCGCGGGGGGTCCCTCGGGCCAAAGGCCGGCCAGCATCCCAAGACCGCGGTTTCGGTGGCGGGCGCCTCCCCCACCGGGCTCGGGAGAAGGGGGCCCTCGGGTGCGCGGACGCGGCGGGCTCACGGCTCTCGGCCCCCGGCCCCGGGGGGCGCGGGGCGCGGGGCGCGGCTGCGCTCGCCGTCGGGCGTGCAGGCCTTGGCCGACAGCGCCCTCTCGCGGCCGGAGCGGAAGGCGGCCGTCACGGTCACCAGGTAGGCGGTGCCCGGGGCCAGGCCCTGCAGCGTGGTGCTGTTGCTGCCCGCGGGCACCTCCACGCGCTGCGCCGCGCCGCCAAGCAGGGGCCCGACCTGCACGTGGTAGCCGAGCGCCGCGGCCGGGCCCAGCGCCGGGGCCCAGCTCACGCGCAGACTGCGCGGCCTGGCGTGCGAGACGACGATGCGCTCCGGCCCGGTCTCCTCTGCAGGGGAAGCGCCCGTGAGCGAGCGGGAGCGGGCAGCGCCCGCCGCCCCCCCCCCCCGGCCCGCGCCCCCAGCGCCCCCCCTCACCTGGCAGCGTGCGCACCCGCAGGTGCTGGGGCCCCAAGAGCCGCACGTTGGACTCCGGCACCAGCGCCACGTCGTAGTCCGTGTCGGGGTCGAGGCCGGCCCAGGTCCAGCCCGTGGCGTTCCCTGGCAGCTGCTGGAGGCGCGCGGTCCTCGGCTCGGCGCTGGGCGCAAGCTCCAGCACGTAGTAGCCGGAGTCGAGGGTCAGGAGGGGCGGCCAGGCCAGACGGAAACTGCTGGATGTGATTTCAGAGGCACGGAGATGCTGCGGCCACATCGCGTCTGCAGGTGGTGCAGAGGGTCAGAGAAGGGGGGTCCGCCTCGGGGGACTCCCAGATGTGGGGACCAGGAGTGCGGGGGAGCCAGGCCAGCCTCCGCCACGCCCACACCAGATGCTAAGGAGCCTTGAAACCAACCGAGAGGGGCTGGGGGAAGGGTGTGAGCGCAGCGGGCTCCCCCTTCGGCCCCAGCAGGGGCTTCCCTCGCGGCTCCCACCCAGTCCAGTGGCCTGGACAAGAGCCCTTCAGAGATGAAACGGTCCAAGGTGATGTCAGAACGGAGGACCATTCCCACCCCCACCCCACCCAGCCCAAGTAGCCAGCACAGGGTCTGGGGTCAGCTCAGTCCTGGAGCGTCAAGGAGAAGCCCACAGCCCAGCCAGGAGATGGGAGGCCACCGGAGAAAGCCCTGAAGGCAGCAGATATGTGTCAAACCCAGGACCAGCTGGGTCCGGGGTGCTGCCTGCCTCAAGTCCCCAGGAGAGTGTGATAGGGGGCCTCCAGGGGGGGCCTCCAAATGTCTGTTACTCCTGAGCCTTGACTCCGAGCAGCACGGGTCCATCTGAGCGATGGGGCAGGTGGGTGAGGCTGAGCACTGTCCGGGCAGGGTTAATGCCAGCAGGACCCAACTCTGCTTTGGCAGCTGCCGGGATTACACTCACCTCACCCCCCCCACTGCCTCACTGGCAGTCTTGGTTTTTCCGTCTCTTCTGCTGTCCCCTCCAGGCTCAGCCATAGCGGTTGGCCCAGGGCCCAGGTGTCCCGGAGTAAATCTTCAGAAGGACCCTCTACCCACCTCCCTCCCACAGTCCGGCCCCGTCCAGTCTCAGGTGGACGATTAACCTGAGGGGCTCGGGAACAACCTCGGGGGCGCTGGGACTTCCCGGCGGCCACAGCAAACCTTGCCATTGACCAGGCCCTCCAACTCCAGCCCTTCCTCCTGCGGGACTAGCTGGGTCGGGGGGCTCCAGAGGAGGCCGGTGTGGCGGGAGCTCCCGGTCCCTGCAGCTGGCCTCCCCGCCAGCAATCCCGCTCACAGCCCCCAGCGGCTGTCCTAGCCCAGCCCCGGGCGAGGCAGCTGGCCCTTCCAGCCCTGGCCCGCCCCCACCCGGCACGGCGGGCCTGGCACACAGACAGGAGCGCGTGTGGCAGAGTCCTCAGGCCTCGAACCCCCTTCCTCTTCCTCTCCAGATCCCACCAGATCAGCCCCCAGGCCCACGCCAAGCCCGCCCCTCCATGGGTCTTCCGGCCACGGGCCGGACCTGTCAGCAGGAGCGTCTACTCCGACCTGCCCCTTGGGCCCGCCGCAGCCCCAGCAGTGGAGCACGGAGCCGGTCCCGAGAAGACCTGTGTGTCCCCTCCCCCTGAGCCCCCAGGGAGCTCCAGGCCTTCGAGTTCCTGAAGTCTCACCCAGCCCTCTTCCCGATGCCAGCTGGGTGCCACCAGGCCCTGCCACCTCCCACCTACCGAGAATGGAGGCCCTGAGCGCGGCGGTGATAATGTGCAGGTCGTCCACATCCACGAAGAACAGGTGCTTCTCGGCAGGGGCCGAGGCGGCGGCCGACAGCTCCAGGAGGTTGCCACGGCCGGTGCTGACGACGAAGACGGTGACGCCCAGATCCTTCAGCTCCTGCATGGGGGGCCCCACGGGGTCGCTGGAGCCGCCGTCTGTCACCCACACCAGCACCTTGGGCACCCCTGGCCGGGCCCCCGCCTCCTTGGCAAACAGCTGCTCCTTGGCGTATGCCAGCGCCAGGCCAGTGTTGGTGTCGCCCATGCGCTGGGCTGCGGCGCGGGTGGCGTCCTGGACGGCCTGGCTTGAGCTGTGCTGGCCGAAGGCGAACTCGGTGTGCGGCCGGCTGCCCACATGCACCAGGCTGGCACGCAGGGCCCCAGGGCCCAGGGGCAACAGGGCAGCCAGCCGCCCCAAAAACTCCCGAACTCGGGAAAATTCATAATGAGACACGCTGGCCGAGCTGTCCAACAGAAACAGCAGGTCCCCCTGGGGGGCAGATGCCGGGGGCCCTGGGGGAGAGGGGAGGGTTAGCCCCAGGTGGTGGCCCCCAGACAGCCCCACGCCCAGGGCACAACCGCCAGGGCCTGAGCTTTCCCAAAGCTGGCACCTGTCTTTACCCAAGGAAACCCTGAAAGCCCCAGTCACACCCCAAAGTCCTGGGTCGGCACCCGGTGAGGGGAGTCCTTGGCCAGCAGGTGGCGCACACTCTCAGCAGTTCCAGCTCTGCACCCTGGCCACACGTCTGGGGCACCCTCTGGACCCGTGTCTCATCCGCCAAGGAGAGCTCACCCCTCACGCCCCCACACCTTCCCGCCCTCAGCAGACTGCGCGCAGGCGGGAGCCAAGGGTCCTGGCCCAGCTGCCGGGATTGGTGGGTGAACGCGTCTGGGCCACCCACCAAGGCTGCTCCCTCAGGCACGGCTTCCAGAGAAGCAACCTACACCCCTCAGCCTCAGGTAGGGCGACCGGTGGGGGCGGGAGCACAGAAGCTGGGGAGGCTGGGACAGAGGTGGGGGGAAGGGGCACTGGCTACAGCCCCCCCACACAGCCGCGGCGGCGGGTTAGAGTCGTGACCCCACTTGCAGATGATGTCACCCTCCCGTGGCCCCCTCCTCTCTGCTCCATCTAGACCCAGGAAGCGGGTTAAGGGCTGCAGCAGCCTGAGGGCCCGAGCAGCCCCTCCTGGGCCTTCCCCTTCCTCGGGGCACCTCGGGTGGGGGGGCAGAGGGGTCCCTTCAGCACTGTGCGGCGACAGACAGGGGCCTGGGCTGTCGCCTCAGTTTCCCCCAAAGCAGTAGGGCCACACTAGCCTTCTTACCAACCCTCCGCTAAGGACCAGTCCGAGGAGAGGGAGACTGAGGCAGGGACCCACCTCCCCGACACACCTCTCCCCACCCCCCGCGGAGCTGCTGGCGGGACCCGCGCCGCAGGTGGGTGGGGTGTCCTGCCAGCCGTCCCCGCCCCGCAGCCGCGGGAGCAGAACGTGGTTCCGTGCGGGCAGAGGGGGCTGGAGGGGCACGAGAGCCGAGCCCGGCCCGGCCGCCCGCCACACTCACCACGCTCCGCGCCGCTCCGCGCGAGAGCCAGCCGCAGACTCAGGGCCAGGCCGAGCACCGTCCAGGGCAGCATCGCGCGCGACGGGAGGGGCGCGTTCTGCCTCCGCTCGCCGCTCGCTCGCTCCTGGGCTGCGGGGCGCGCGGCCGCGCGGGGCCGGACCCGGGCCCCGCCCCCGGGCGGCCCCGCCCCGAGGCCCCGCCCCGGCGGGCGCGCGCACTGCCCCGCGTGCCGAGGCGCACAGGCTCCGGGAGGCGCGCGCACGCAGGGCCCAGACGCGCAGCCACACGGAGCGCTCCCTGGGATGCCACGGAGGCACACACGCGTGGCAGGCACACACGCGTGGCAGACACACACGCGTGGCAGGCACGCACACAGACAGTCCCGTCTTCCCTTATGGCTATAAGGCCTTGGAATCCAGCCTGCCCCCGGCGCCCGGCCAGGAGCCGAGCTGGGAGCTCCCAAGCTGGGTCATCTCCAGGCCCAGTGCCCTTGTCTCTGCAGTGCTGGGTCCCAGAGGCCAGGCCCACGAGAGCCCCAGGGGGTATGAGGGTGTGTCAGTAACGCCAAAGGCAAAGTCCGCCCAACAGGGCCCAGGCCTTGGCCACAGGGCTGGGGGGCTGGGGCAGGTGTCTGGGAGCTGGGACACGTTTCTCCCAGGAACGACCAGCAGAGATCAGAAGGGCCGAACCTAGAAGGGACGCCTTTCATCAGAAGCGGAAAGAAGCTTGAGACATTAAAGGGGAGCTTCTTGGACGACGAGACCTGGGAGCTGAGGGTGGCCTTTTCAGGCCGTGTCCAGAGGGACCGTGCTGGGCCTACCACTGCTGAGGGGGCCCAGCTGACGTCAGACTCCAGGACTGACCACAGATCCCCAGCGGCGCCCTCGGAGGGGTTCGCTGTGAGCCAGGAGTCTTGCATCTGGGGTTGTGGCTGGCTCCAGGGGCCATCCGGAGAGACTCTCCGCCCCCCCAGGACAGATTCCTCTTCCTTAGCTGAGGCGGGAGCCGAGGTCCAGGAGAGCCCCGCCCCTCGCCCCGGAGATGCCCCGCCCCCACCCCGCTGCCCTTTCCCAGCCGCTCCTCTGCGGGGGCTGGGAGGACACGGGTTCCCCAAGGCGAGACGGCAGGGCCACGGCCACGTGTGCCAGGATGTACCCCCCCCCCAGGAGGATGCTCAGCGGGGAGGTCGGATGCGACAAAGCGGGTTTTCCTTCCTCCCTTTCTGGCAGGTGAGACGCCGGCTGTGAGCCCTGTGAGCCGGCTGGAGCTCTGCCTTTGCCTAAAAAAGGAAGCGGCTCAGCTGAGCTGAGGAGCGGCGGTAGGAACAAGCGAGAACTGTGTCCCCGCCACCCCCGCTCCCTTGCCGGGAATCTTGGCAGTGGCGGCGCCGGCTCAGCTCCACGGACTTCAGCTTCTGGGACCAGAAACTGCCTGGTGCTTCCTTCCGCGTGGGCCCAGGCGTAGCGATGGGCTTGAACCCCCCCAAAAGTGCAGGGCCCCAGCCCTCCGGTGCACAAGGCCGCTGCGGAGATGAGGCTGTGAGCAAAGGCAGCTGCAGGAGACCTGGGGGCCCAGTCGTGGGGCCCAGGGAGCCGGTGCAGGCGCCGCTTGGCTCGCCAGCCACCGGGAGCGGGGATGGGCCGTGCCGGCTCTCCCCTGTGGCATCCCCACGCCTGCCCAGCCGTGGGCCCACAGTCACACCTCGGCTGTCCTGCTGGGCTGACGGGGAAGTTTCCGTCCCTTCTGGAAAAACTGAGCGGCTCTTCTTGGCCGCGACTCAAGCCCTCGAGGAAGCAGGCATCCTCCAGCCTGCCCGTCAGACGGAGGGAGAGAGGACCGGAGGCCCAGCCCCGGGACTGCTCGGCCAGGGTCTCTGCCCCGCCTGGGCTGAGCTCGGCCACCTGCCTTGACCGAGGCACCTCTGCCCAGAGTCACTCCTGGTGTTCCCACTGAGCTCAGGCCTGACCCCAGAGGTCACCCCACCCCCAGCCACTCAGCTCAGCTCCCCCAGTTCCCAGATCTGCCCTGTGGCTCAGCTGGTCCCCTCGGCCCCGCTGCCAGCGTCACGGCGATCCTCAGGCACCCCCGAGCAGAGACACGGGCAGATAGATGGAGGGTCCCCAGGGGACACAGGGGTCAGCCAGGGGTGCAGTGGTCAGGGCCAGGGTTGGGCTTGAGGCAGACGCCAGAGGAAGCACAAATATAATGGCCCGGAAACCTCCTCTCCAAAGGAAAAAAGGCCTGGGGTTGGGGCGGGGGCTGGGAGAGAAGTTCAGAGGCCGCCAGGCCGCGCGGCAGCCCTGGCCCCAGCCCTCCGCCTCCCCCAGGCTCAGCCCGCCCCCGCCCTGCCCGGTGTCCTGGGGCCCGAGGGGAAGGAGCAGCCCTGCCCGCGGCCTTGGTCGGGTCCAGGAGTCCGCAAGCATCGCTTCTGGAGCTGGCCCGCCCTGCCCGCCAGTCCACAGGCGGGGGTCGGTGTTCCCCAAACCCAGGAACGCTTCTCTCCAAGGCTCTGTCCGCGGCCCCAGCGGGTGCGCGGGGACGTGCCCTCCTCCACACCCCGGGCTTCTGCGGAGAAGAAGGGCCTTTTGTCCCCAGCCCGCTGTGGTCATGCTGACCCCAGGGAGAAGGGCAGCTCCCGGGGCCTCCGACCCCACCCCTGACCCCGGCGGAGGGCACTCTGCCGGGCCTGAGGGGCAGAGCAGCTGGCCCCCCGCCCACCCCGTGGGACGCCTGGGCTGTTTTTCATGTCACTTGTATCTTACACTTGCACCCACGAACACGCCAAGGGACAGAGAAGCCAGAAGTGGGTGGCTCTGTAGGCCTGAGGACGTGGCCTGAGCCCCCCTGACTGCACCCCTCAGCAGTAAGTGGGGTGGAGGGAGGCTGCGGCCACGAGCAGCAGGGCCGAGAGGCCTGACGGCCCAGCCCCCACCTGCCCATTCCTCTAGACCCCACTGCCTGTTTGTGGTCTGGGGCGTGCCGCCCCCAAGGGCCAGTCCTAGGGGTCCGACGGTCCCACTGTCGCACTCTCTCGGAGTCCAGACCTGCCCCTTGTGGCCCCAAAGCTGACCCCTCCCCAGTCCTTCTGCTCGCAACAGCCAGGGTGGCAGGGACGGCGGCTGAAGGCGTGGGCGGCCTGGGCACAGGGTGGGTGCCACTTGCTCGGCATTCACCCATCATCTCTGTGCTAGGCCCAGCCACACGACGGACTCCACCCTGGGGGCACGGGGGCACTGGGCAGAGCCCTCGTTTCCCAGCCCTGCCAAGCTAGACAGGGGTCCGGGGCCAGGCAGCAGCCGGCTTGTAAAGATGCGTGTCTACTTGTTCAACCCATGAGGGTGGGCAGGAGTCCGGGCAGGGGTCTGCGAGGCCAGTAAGGAGCCACGGGAGGGAAAAGCGTGGGAGTGGCTTCCCAGAGGCGGGGCCCAGGGGCAGAGTGAGGGGCCATCACCGTCAGAGGTGGGGCCCAGGGGACAGGGCTGGGAGGAAGAAAGGCAGGCAGACATCCAGGTGCTCCTGGGTTTTCAGCTTGTGCCCTTCCGCAGGTGGGACCCTCCCTAGTTTTGTTTCCCTGTGCTGGAAACCCTGTTCCAGCCCCAAGCGGGGTCCGGGCAGACTTGCACGGGGAAGGAGACAGCAGGGAGGGACAGCCCCGTGTTAACACCTGGGGGGGGCTCCCAGGTGTGGGGCGGGGGGCTGCACCAGGCTCTGCCGGTTCGCACCCAGCGCACCCACCACAGCTGTCTCTGCCCAGCCCCCCGTGCCGGTCCCCATACCTCCATGGGAGCAGGGCTCACATCTGGGTGTCAGCGGTGGGGACTCTCCTGGCCCCCTCCTAGCTGCTCACCGCTCAGGGTGTGCCTGCAGACACCTGAGCTGCCAGGAAATACTTCGGGAATGAATAAGTGGCCTTCGGCAGATCGGGGAAACCTGCGAAGCCCAGACTCCGCACCTGTGGGGCCTGGCCCACGCCCGGCAGCAGTGTGAGGGCTGGCAGATGGGGGGACGTGGGCACCCGCATGTCCACCCACGCAGAGGGCCCCCAGGCGCACACTCTTACAGGCCGGGGCCCGGGCAAGGAGACCGTGTTGCCTAAAGTGGAGGCTCCCTCCTGGCCCACCCTGTAGCCCAGGGCTCC
Source organism: Catagonus wagneri (assembly GCA_004024745.2). Classification (NCBI taxonomy): domain Eukaryota; kingdom Metazoa; phylum Chordata; class Mammalia; order Artiodactyla; family Tayassuidae; genus Catagonus; species Catagonus wagneri. The sequence continues at coordinate 176,732 of PVHT020000098.1, read as the reverse complement.
GCTCCACTGTCCCAGCTTCGCTGACGGCCGGACCCCCCAGAGCGACCCCGGGGCTCCTCTGCAGCTCCCCACACGTGCTCCTTTCGTGAGTGGGCGGGGGAGGCCCGGGAAGTGGGGACACACCTCTGAGACCAGCAGGCTCCACCGCGGAGCTGCCCCGCGGCCTCCCCACCCCCAGCAGCCCAGCTGTTGTTTTGACGACTCCGGGGCCAGGCCGGTCCTCAGGAGAGCCCTCACCCTGGACGCCAGGCCAGAGCCTGCCCGAGCCGCGGCAGGAGGGGAAGGAAGGCGGCCTTGGACCAGGGGAAGCGATTCTTGGTGCGGGGCAGCCAGCCAGGCTCCCGTCTGACTGGCCGCAGACGCTGGAAAACCCCGAGGACTCCTGCTGGACCTGGCCAGCCCCAGCCCCGGGCCTGCTCGAGCGTGAGCCCTGAGCGCCAGACCTTGGGCACATCTGGGCTCTGGCCGCTTGGTCACGGGTGGAGGGAACCTTGCTGGCCAGCGTGGTGGGTGAGAGCCCTTACGAGGCCTTTCAGCTGTGACTAGACTCTGGACAAATTACAACAAACACATTTTTGATACATGGCTGGGCTTACAAGGAAGTAGATGTTCCCCAAATGAAGCACTAAAAATACGTGCACAGAGAAGCAAATGGAACAGCAAACAGAGACCTAGGACAGTGAAGGGAAACGAACGGGAAAGCAGAGAATTTCTTAACACAGGGATGGAGAGCCTCACTGTATCAGGGCACAAGTGGGTGACTTGCGCGGTGGGCTCCCACCCGGGCCCTACCAGGGTCACCAGCGTACCCTCTCTGGGCGTACATGTTCTCAGAGTAGTTACTGATGTGGGCTGACACTTAGCAGGAATAAACAAAGAAAAATATTATGCAGTTCCTGTCGTGGCACAGTGGTTAACGAATCCGACTAGGAACCGTGAGGTTGCGGGTTCGATCCCTGGCCTTGCTCAGAGGGTTAAGGATCTGGCGTTTCCATGAGCTGTGGTGTAGGTCACAGACACGACTTCGATCTGGTGTTGCTGTGGCCGTGGCGAAGGCCGGCGGCTACAGCTCCTGTTAGGCCCCTGACCTGGGAACTTCCACATGCCGAGGGTGCGGCCCTAGATAAGGCAAAAAAGACAAAAAAAAAATAAAAAAAAAGAAACGATATTCTAGGGATTCTCTTCATGGCTCAGTGTTAACAAACCCGACTAGGATCCATGAGATTGCGGGTTCCATCCCTGGCCTCACTCAGCAGGTCAAGGATCTGGCGTTGCCGTGAGCTGTGGTGTAGTCACAGACGCAGCTCGGATCCCGCGTTGCTGTGGCTGTGGTATAGCCCGGTGGCTACAGCTCCAATTCGACCCCTAACCTGAGAACCTCCGCGTGCTGCGGGTGAGGCCCTAAAAAGACAAAAAACAAAAAACAAAAAAAAATTACTAAAAAGTGATCATGTACCAAGAGACCAACAAAATGATCAGATCTGAACTAGAAGGGAGGACGACTCAGATATGCTGGCAGAATTATTTATTTACTTACTTGGCCACAGAAGAGAAATGACAATGAGAAATCAAAGGAAAGTGGGAAGCATTCAAGTAACAGGTGTACCCCAAGTAAGAGTATGTGCGATGGATGAGGCAGGATTGAAGAAACAAAGTTTGAGAATTCTCCAGAACTGAGAAAAGATGTGAATCCTTAGAAACGGGAAACAGCGGGTACCAAAGGGATAAATGAGAACATAGCCACGATCAGGAACATGCTTAAAAGCACAAAACGCGAACGATCCTAAACGTACCCAGAGAGAACGGACCAGAGAGCTCTTACTCTAAACGCAAGCTCCGAGCCCTGCAAGTCCGGGTTCTGTGGCCGCCGCAAAAGTTCGGGAACCGCCAGGGTGGAAGTCTCCCGAGCCGGTGTCATCACCTTGGAACTCGCTGGAGGCCCGCTGACTGGAGACTCACTAGACAGCGGGCACGCGGGGACTGCCCTTTGTGCAGGTACAGGGGCCCGGGGCAGCCACAGTGGCAGAAGTCAGAAAACCGCCCTTCTCGGAGCCTGGCCACGCGCTCCTTCTCGAAGAGCCATCTGCCTCCTCCCTGCGGGCGTCCCAGCTTCTCCACAGCTGCGGGGACTTCGGGCCCGGGTGAGGGCGGGGAAAGGCTGACCGGATCGGGGCGGTGCGGTGCCCTCTCGCGGCCCCTGGGAGCAGTGCGCACGGAGCTGTGCTGCGCGCCCGCGCCCGGACAGGACCTGGACGCAGACCCTGAGCTCACCAGCCTGGGGCCGCCTGATGGAGAACACGGGGGCAGTTCGGGGGCCTCGGGGATTTGGAGAGGCCTCTGGGGTCACACCCAGGCGCAGAGCTGCTCCTCCCTGTCGGGATGGCGTCGCGCGCACCCCAAGTCGCTGGACACCAAATGGTCGCGGGGTCCGGGACTCCTAGTGGGGGGCGGCAGCAGCGCGCGCAGGCGTCGGGCCAGGCAGGCGCGGGCGGCGGAGGCGAGCACCAGCAGCGGAGGCAGCGAGAGGAATCCCAATACGATGAGCGCCGCCGATCCGCGATCCGAGAGCAGGGCGCGGCACGCGGGGCGGGGCGCCGGGTGGACCTGAGGGCGAGGAGGACCGTCAGGCGGGGCGGTGGGGCCTTAGTCCCGGGATGGGGCCTGGGAGCAAGTGGACCGGGCTAGAGCTAAGCCTCGATTCCAGTGGCGGTGCCGGGGAACACACGGGGCCTGGGCGGGGGTCTGAGAACACGTGGATCGGGAGAGGGCGGGGCCTGGGATGGTGGATTGGGGTGGGTCCTGGAACACGTGGATCGGGAGAGGGCGGGGCCTCAGCTCCGGGGCGGGACCCGCAGGTGGGCGGATGGGTCCGGTGGGCTCTGGAGGCAGGTGACGGGGGCAGGGCCTGAGATCAGGCGGAGTCGGGTGACCGGGGCCGGCTCTAGGCCAGGGATTTCTGAGCCTAGAATGGACGTTCGGCGACCCGGGTGGTAAATGGCAGGAGTAGGGGTCTCTTGAGGGGAGGCTCAGAGAAAGGTCAGCGGCTCCCCGATCCGCGCCTTCCTCCATTTTCTCCTCCTTGACGGCCTTTCCCTCCGTTGGCATCTGACCTCAAGGCCCTTCCTGGGGGCAGTGCCAGCTGGCACCACCTTCTCTTGTGTGGCTCCACGCTTGGTCCCCCTCCCCCACCTTCTGCCTACAGAAGGAGGGACACGGCCCGTCTGCCTACGCCCTCCCCATCTCTCAGCCACAGCCTGTTCCATTCGCGGGGAAGCTGTCCCAGGGTCGGAGGAGTCTGCGAGGGGCTGTGGGCGTGGGGACTGCGGCCTGGTTAAATCTGACAACATCTGTATCTTCTCTTCCTGTAACCGCCCCCTCTTCACGCCCGGCCCAGCTGTCCAGGCCCTGGTGGCCCCTGGTACAAGGCCCAGCCGCCTCAGGGGAGGGGAGAGAGCTGTCCCCTTGGGTGAGAAACAAAAGCCCTTCTTTTGCTGTGGCCATTGCGGGGGGGTGGGGGGGGGTGGGACACTTGGCAGGGGAAGGGGCTCTGCAGGGAGGGGCACACATGCCCCCGGGGACAAGAGGCCATGCTGGAAGGGGGCAAATCCACCTTCACGCCCAGGGCCCTGAACTTGCCCAGGACCCGCTCCCCCCAAGGACCCAAGACAGTCCCCAGCCCCGTGCCCTTGGGGGGCTCAGCTCACCCTCGAGTGGCACAGGAATCCCAGGTAGACGACGGTGGCCGCCGGCAGCAGCACCAGCAGGAACGCGGCTGCAGGAAGCAGAAGGTGGAGCAGGAGCCCCCCCAGGGCCCGGCCTGACGGCAGCAGCGCCCCCAAGCCTCGGGCCGCCCACCCTGGGGACATCCGCGCGGAGGTCTGGCAGTCAGCGAGCCTTCCGGGCAGCATGGGTGCTGTGTCTGAGGTGCCCTCTCCCTCATCCTCCTCTGACGCCCTCTCCTGCTCACTCATGCTCTCTTGGGCAGTGGGCCTGGTGGGCTCACAGCAGTGGTCACGTGGTGCAGCTGACCCCCCGCTCCGCCCCCCTTCAGACCAGCAACCCTTTAACCCTAGGTCCCAGGTCAGACCTCCACGCAGCAACCAGGCAGTGGAAGGGCTGATGGGCGGCACCTTGGCCCCGGCAGGTCCAGGCCTCACCACCAGTCCCCGGGGCACAGCTGAGCCTTAGTTCCCCCGCTGCCAGGCGGACTCTCCCTGCCGGGTGACTACGCTCCCGCCCTGGCCGGTCTCCCCAGCCAGCCCCCGCTCGCTCTGCTCAGACCCTGCACAGCTGTCCGCACACTCGGCCCTGGGCCCGCCTCCGTCCCGGCCCCGCCCTCTCACACAGTGACTTCAGTTCATCAGTCTTGACGCTGGCAACTGCCCCGTGGGGAGCTGCCACATACAGGTCAACGCTCGCCCCACCTGGCAGCCCTAGCCCATGCTGGTCCCCTCATCCCCAAACCTGGCCCCTCTCAGAATCAGAAAACAGCCCCAGAAGATGCTGGACACCTACACAGGGCTGATGCACACAGTAGGCGCTCAATAAGAGCAGCTGCCATCCCAGGCATCCTTCCTGTCTGAATCCAGCCCATCCTGAAAACAGTGGGAGCACGTACTCCACTCTTTCAGGTAAGGGGGAGCACCCCCAGCCCCTCCCAAAACCCCAACTAACTTCTCCAACATGGACTAAAACCCTCTCGGCAGCTCTCAGCCTCCCAGAATTTCTGAGCATGACAAAGGGTATTTTAAACACCTCTGATGGGAGTTCCCTGGTGGTGCAGGGGTTAGGAACCTGGTATTGTGGAGTTCGTGTTGTGACTCAGCGGTAAGAAACCCAACTAGGATCCATGAGGACGGAGGTTTGATCCCTGGCCTCGCTCAGGGGATTAAGGATCGGTGTTACCGTGACTATGGCCTAGGCCGGCGGCTACAGCTCCGATTCAGTCGCAGCCTGGGAACTTCCATATGCCACTCGTGTGGCCCTGAAAAGACAAAAACAAGGCAAAACAAAACCAAACAAACTGGTGTTGTCACTTGGGTCCCATCCCCGTCCTGGGTACATCCTCATGCTGTGGGCGTGGCCAAAAGCCCTAACAAACTAACCACTGCTGGCATAACTAGCTGGCCCTTAAGCCACCGCGTTGGTTGTCTGCAATCTGGACCAGGGAGGCTGTACGTTTCTCTTCCCACCACCCACAGTCAGACTCAGCCCTTGCAACTTTTCTTCTAACATTTCAGGCCCCTCAAGCTCGCCACCGCCCTTCAGACAAGTAGGGATGTGGGGCGACGGCAGCGACAGTGCACAGCTCGTTCCAGTGACACAGGCGGAGACAGGCCTGCCAGGCCGTGGCTCAGGCTCCTTGCGGCTCAGGCAAGCTCTGCCGCCCAACACGCATCCCTGTAACTGCTTTCGCTGGCACACACGCCACCTCACGGTAGCTGTTCATTGATTTGGAAAAAATGGTTAAACTGAATAAAGTTTGGATAGAGAGCATTCAGACAGCAAGGCCAGCTATCGTTTCCTTCCTTCCTTCCTTTCTTGCAGCCCTGCAGCATATGGAGCTCCCAGGCGAGGGATCAGATCCGAGCCTTAGCCTCAAACTATGCTGCAGATGCAGCATCACCGGGTCCTTAACCCGCTGTGCCAGGCCGGGGATCCAGCCTGCGTCCCAGTGCTCCCAAGACGCTACCCACCCTGTTGCACCGCAGCAGAAGCTCCCTGTTTCCTTTCTAAACCTGCGCTCTCCTCAGGGCCCTCCCTCATTCACTCACTCATTCAACACTCCGTGGAGCTCCCTTAAGGCCTGTGGATTCGGGGGGAGTGCAGCCAACAAGTGCCTCTGCCCTGTGGCAGGACAGCTCGGTGGGGGGGCCTGACAGTCTGGCACCAGTCTGCAGAGGTCACCCGAGCAAACTGCAGTGCCCCGGCCCCCACGGCCCTGCTCTCACTGCCTTCTGGTGGCAAGGAGGCCGCCAGGAGGTGGGTTGTAGCTCCCCTGCTCTGGCGAGGGCCAGGACAGTCCACGGCACCCCGAGGGCACGGTTGCCGCGCCTGTGTGTCCCCTGTGCCCGTCATCTGGCCGCGCTCCTTATTAAAAAGAACAACAAAAAAAAAACCAAGGGAGTTCCCATCGTGGCGCAGCAGAAACAAATCGACTGGGAACCATGAGGTTGCAAGTTTGATCCCTGGCCTCACTCAGTGGGTTAAGGATCCAGTGTTGTCATGAGCTGTGGTGTAGGTCGCAGACGCGGCTCGGATCCCGCGTTGCCGTGGCTGTGGTGTAGGCCGGCAGCTGCAGCTCTGATTAGATCCCTAGCCTGGGAATTTCCATATGCCGCGGGCGCGGCCCTAAAAAAACAAAACAAACGTGCTGTGGCTCCGTCACTGCTGTGGCGGGTTCGACCACTGTCCTGGGCACTTCCGTATGCCCTGGGAATGGCCAAAACGTAAATAATGAAATCAAACGCAATATTATTTATTCCTCTTTTGTGCACTGCTAAGCCCTCAGAGGAGAATAAAACAGGGTCGGGGGCAAGGTTGCTCCAGATCAGTGGTCAGGCTCGAGGGCCCCTAGGGAGGGGCTATCCGAGCAGAGGGCCCGTGGCTCCCAGGAGCGGGTCCATGTGGCTTGGGAGTGGGAGAGGGTCTCTCAGCCCCTTGCCTGGACTCCCGCCCTTGGACCTGGCCCTGGGACAGGCTGCCTCTCTCACTGGGGGGAGGGCTCTCAGGACGCCTTGTCTGGGGGAGCCGGGAGGGGCCGGGGGGGAGCTCTCTGCCTCCTGCAGGACAGTCGTGAGGCCGCTGGAGGGACACGGCTGCAGGAGCCAGCCACACCTCCTCCTCCTGCCTGGGCTCTGGACAGGTGGGCTTCCGCAGGGGTTAAGTGAAGGAAGATGCCTTCAGGCCCTGCCCGCAACCCGGCACCCACCCTCGGGGCCCCAGAACCAACCTGGAGGCCCTACTCAGGCCCCGCCTGCAGCACCGCTTTCCACCTTCCCTTCGCCTGGCTGCCTCCTCCGACCGCCCCGGGGGGCCTGCCCCTTTCACAGCCCCCGGAGACTTGCATCAACCGAAGCCCACCCCTCGTGCAGGTTGCTTGCCCGGTGCGGCATCTGGGTGGCGGAGAGTCCCACCAGACCCTGTCCACCGCCCCAGCCTGGAACCAGGCAGAGGCCAGGCCCCAGCAGGGGCAGCAGTTGGGGTGAGGGGCAGGGCTTGAGGCAGGGGCCCAGGAAGGCGTGAGAGTGCCTCCTGGGGGGCAAGTCCTGGCACATCAAAGGCTGTGCTCCTTGGAGGAGCTGTGGTCCTCGGGCAAGTTCCTGCCTGCCTGGCCTTTGTCTCCCAGGATGCAGGACAAGCCCGAGGCCCTGGCAGGTGACAGGGACTGAAGGGTGCTGGGACAGGGGCTGGGGCCAGCAGGCAGGGCCTCCCCTTAATAAGTTGCTGGGTAAACAGTGTGGGGACCTGGCTGTTGGTTTGGCCGGGGAGGCACCACTGCCCCTGCCAACCACACGCAACGGCCACTCTGGCCCTGTGGCCTCTGGGAGCAGACGAGCCCACTGCTGCACCTTCAGGAGTTTCATGAAGGGGCCTCTGGGCTGTGGCTGGGCCAGGACCACAGGGACAGAACCCCCAGCCGGAGGACGGAGCCCTGGGCAGGGTCCCTTTGGGGGTAACTGGGAGCCAAGGTCCTCAGAAGCTGAGTGGTGGCTGGGTTCCCCTAGGGAGAGAGGAGTCTGTGTTGGCCTGGGGACAGTGGGCTGGGTCTGGTCCGTGGCTTCCAGCATCCATGAAGGACCCCTGTTCTTTCCAGATGGACTTGGAGGTCTCAGAGCCAGGGGAACCGGAGCTGCGGTGGTTGGAGCTGGGCTCAGAGCAGGCCCTGGGGGCTGGGACAGAGGGTCCCAGTGCCCCTGGGGCCTGGGGGCGCCTGCTGCAGGCTGTGTGGCAGGGTCATGTGGGCCTGGTGACTCAGCTTCTACGACAAGGGGCCAGCTTGGAGGAGAGGTGAGGCCCCAGACGGGACCCAGTACCTTGGTTGGGGTGGGGGTGGCAGCTGGAGTCCCTTCACTGGGTGGGGGACAGCTGCCCCTTAGGGGCCGAGGGGGTCCCCTCCTGGGCAAAGGTGGCAGATCCCTTCACCCAGCGGGGGCCCATCCCAACCCTCGTCCTCGCCCACGCCCACGCCGCCCCCGCTCACCTCGCAGGGACCGCGCTGGCAGGACCCCGCTCCACCTGGCGGTGCTGCGCGGCCACGTGCCGCTGGTGCGTCTCCTGCTGCAGCGCGGGGCGCCGGCGGGAGCCTCGGACGGCGCGGGCCGCACGCCGCTGCACGAGGCCGCCTGGCAAGGCCACTCGCAGGTGGCCGAGCTGCTGCTGCGGCGCGGGGCGCCGGCGGACGCGCGCTGCGGGGCGGGCCTGACGCCGCTGCACTGGGCCGCCGCGCTGGGCCGCACGCTGCTGGCCGGCCGTCTGCTGCGCGCGCGGGGCCGGGGCCCCGAGGCGGCGGACGCGCGCGGCTGGACGGCGGCGCAGTGGGCGGCCGCGGGCGGCCGGCTGCCGGTGCTCGAGCTGCTGGCGGCGGGCGGCGGCGCGGGCCTGGACGGCGCCCTGCTCGTGGCGGCGGCGGCCGGGCGCACGGCGGCGCTGCGCCTCCTTCTGGCGCGCGGGGCGCGGGCGGACGCCCGGGACGACGCGGGGGCCACGGCGCTGGACTTCGCGGCTGCTCTGGGCCGCCCGCAGGTACGTCGAGGCTCAGCTCCCCCCAACTCCGGTCAGTCCGCAGTGCCCCAGAGGTGGCGGGGAGGGGCAGGCCACCGAGGGCCCCAGTGCCGCCCTGACTGTGCCGCCCCTGCTGGCCAACGCTCAGGCCCAGCGAAGGCGCGCGGCTGGCAGCGGCAGTGAGGTGTTTACTGAGCACCAGGCCCAAGTCCCGCCGGTGCCCCACCTCTCCCCCGCCCCGGCAGCGAGAAGGGACAATAGGCACCTCAGACTATCAGGGACACAGTGGAAGAAGTTCCTGAGCCCAAGCCTGGAGACGCCACAGGCCACACCTAGTGAGAATGCGTGTGGAGAGAGGCTGCCAGGGGGCAGTGGGCAGACGAGGCCAGCGCCTGGGCCAGACCAGGGCCTGCCGTCTCCTTCCCTCCTCTTCCAGGACGTGGAGGTGCTGCTCGACCACGGGGCAGACCCAAGCCTCGGGGACAGGCACAGCCGCTCAGCACTCCACAGGGCTGCCGCCGGCGGACACCTGCTGGCCGTCCAGCTGCTGGCAGCCTGGGGAGCTGAGGTGGACGCTCGAGACTCGTTGGGCCTCACACCCCTGCACTACGCTGCTCGGGGCGGCCACAGGGAAGTCGCCGGCCACCTTCTGGACAGGGGCGCGGAGGTCAACGCTGCCGGCTGGCTCCACAAGACCCCCCTGCACCTCGCTGTGGAGCGGGGCCATGGGCTCACGGCAGAGCTTTTGCTGAGCCGGGGGGCCAGCCCCGCACTGAGGACGCAGTGGGGGCAGGTGGCTCGGGACCTGGGACCCGCCCTCTGTGGAGAGCCGGAGACGCCCGGGAGGGGGCAGGGCCGGAGCGGGACGGAAGGCTCCGGGCTCCCGAAGCCTCAGAGCACCCTGGCTCCCCTCTGCAGGCCTGAGGCTGCCCGCCAGGGTGGAGGGGAGAACTGCCCAGAGCGTCCTGGGGGAGAAGGGGGCAGCGGGCAGAGCCCCAGGAACAAGCAGGTGCCGGACCCAGGACCGTCCCGCTGACTCCCGAGGCCGCATCGGCCCTGCAGCCCCCGCCTTCTCCACGCTCTTTGGCCGAGAGACTGAGTCACGGCAACGGAGCTGAGCACACTGACCGTCTCCCCTGGGCGGTCCACCCCGGGGTGTCAGCCACAGTGCCTCCTGTTCATGGTCCCTTATTCGCTGTGTTTCCCTAGAGCCAGTACCTGTCCCCTGCCACCCAGTCATTAATGACAGGGCCAGACGAAAGGCCGGTTGTCTTCCTCTCTGCTGCCGTCCCCAGCCCAGGCCGCTTTCTCTCACCGCCCACCCGATCCTCCGCGCCCGCACCACTGGGCCAGCAACGCCTCTGTGCACCAAGGCCCCGGCTTAGCAGAGAAGCCAGTGCTCTCCGCTGGCCGGGCCCTGCCGCCTTTCCTGCAGGAACCTCAGTAAAGGCCCGGGCTTTCCTGGGCCCCCGAATGACACCGCCTGTGTCCCAGTGGTGTGCCTCCCCTCGGGGAATCTACGGCATACAAGCCTTTTTTCAAAGACACCAGCCTCTCCCTGAAGCCCCTGAGCCGTCTCTGTAGATTCCAAGTCCTGTACAAGCGCGATGGAGCGCCAGAGGTCTCAGTGGCCCGCCTCTGTATCCTCGCAGAAGACTGATAGCGTTCGTCGCATTTTCTAGAAGAACGACCTTGGAGGACAGACTTCACCTCGCAACAGTGAGAGCTGTCGTGCCAGTTTCGTGCCTCTCCCAGGGGACCGGGGAGCACTCGGACTTGACTCCCACGACAGCACAAGCCTTTGGGAAGCTGGTGCTCGTGTGATTTTGTCCCTTCGGCTCCCGGCGCGTGCAGCTGCGGAGCGGACTGAACTTGGGAAAGGGCCGCCCAGGAGATCAGACAGGTGGTGGCGCCAAGGCAGCGGAGGCGGGGGCGGGGGGGCAGAGTGGGGACGCTTCTGCGGGTACAGCCCTCCGGGCTCGCTGGTGGCTGGAGGAGAGCGGCCAGGGATCGGGTGGGGACAAAACCAAGGCGCCTACGAGGCCGGGGCCCGAGCTGGAGGGGGGGCCTCACGGGAGAAGAGAATGTGGAAGCCAGAGGGTGGGCGGCACAGAGGCCACACAGGAGATGACGAGGTGGAAGGTGGGGGCTGCAGCGACATCTTCAGAGTTCTCAGAGTAAAGGTGGTTTTTAAAGCTGCAGGACGAGGAGTTCCCATTGTGGCTCAGCGGAAATGAACCCATGAGGTTGCAGGTTCGATCCCTGGCCTCGCTCAGTGGGTTAAGGATCCGGCGTTGCCGTGAGCTGTGGTGTAGGCCTGCGGCCGCAGCTCCAATTAGACCCCTAGCCTGGGAACCTCCACATGCAGCAGGTGGGGACCTAAAAAAGCAAAAATAAACAAAAAAGCTGCAGGATGACCCCATGGGCAACCCCCCAGGCAGCCTGTGCTCTATGAGTTTCCAGGGTGGGTCCTGCCCTGTGACCGCCAGGCCGTGGGGACCCTGTGGTGGCCGGGGACCCCTGAGACCTTCCTCGACCTCCAGGGCCTGCAGGTCCTCATCAGCCTCTGCCTCCGGCCTCCAGCTTGCTCAGCAGCACCGGACCCACGCTGCCTGTGCCCTGCCGCTCGGTCCTCTGCTGCCCTTGCCCACGCTGGGCCTTGCACTTGCCGATCCCTCTGCCTGGCTCGTCAGCGCTTCCTTCGTCACCGGACTGCCCCCTCTGCGTTACACCGTTCGAACACTATTTAAAATGGGTTAAAATGGGAAAAAATTTCCAAAGGGAAAGCTCGTCTGTAAGGAGAACGCCAGTAAATGTGGAAAGTTACAACGGTGGAGGTGATGGAGGGAGGGAGTGTAAAGCACCACGGACAGGGCCACAAAGAGGCCGCTCACGTGTCCATGCAAGGCCCCAAGAGTCAAGCTTCAAGTCGACCGCAGCGACTCAGCTGATGGCATGCTTTTCCTGGCAGCCGCAGATGCCGGCTGAGCACAGCACAGGTGCTTGGCTCTGGTGGTTTCTGCCCAGCCCAGGGCTTCCCGACTAGCCGGGCTGGCTGAGACACCGTCCCATCCACATCCCTCCTCTTTTGCAGGCCTGGCACCACGCACCTCTGTGCTTCCACCTCCCTCTCGGCGCCTCCTGTAGGAGGGCCTGTAATGACCGCAAAACGCCTGTCTACAAACTATGTATCGGTTACAAAAGCGGTGGAGAAACCCGCTAAGGCAAACCACACGGCAACCGGGAGCTCAGAGCTGACAGCACCCATGTCCACCCACGCGGGCTGCCATCACGGCCTCCTGATGCCACGACCTGAAGTCACTACAACGTTTGCAGCATTCCCCTAAAAACGGGTAACCTGACTCTCATCACGAGGAAACATCAAACACGCTCATACCGAGGGCACGCTGCAAATTAACTAGCCTGTACTCTTAAAAAATGCCAAGGTCCAGAGTTCCCTTCATGGCTCAGTGGTTAATGAATCTGACTGGGAACCATGAGGTTTGCGGGTTCGATCCCTGGCATCACTCAGTGGGTTAAGGATCCTGCATTGTCATGAGCTATGGCGTAGGTTGCAGATGCGGTTTGGATCCCGCGTTGCTGTGGTTGTGGCGTCAGCTGGCGGCTACAGCTCCAATTAGACCCCTAGCCTGGGAACCTCCATATGCCGCGGGTGCGGCCCTAGAAAAGGCAAAAAAAAGAAAAAAAAAAGCCAAGGTCAACACATTATAAATCAACTACACTTTTTTTTTTTTTTTTTAGGGCCATACCTACAGCATATGGAAGTTCCCAGGCTAGGGATCCAGTCGGATCCACAGGTGCCGGCCTACGCCACAGCCACAGAAACGTGGGATCTGAGCCATGTCTGCCACCTACACCACAGCTCACGGCAGCGCCAGATCCTTAACCCACTGAACAAGGCCAGGGATCGAACTCACGTCCTCATGCATCCTAGTTGGGTTTGTTAACCGCTGAGCCATGAAGGGAACTCCCTATACTTTAATAAAAAAAAGAAAAAGAAAAAAAAATAAGAGGAGAATTTTAAAAGAAAAAAAAAGCCAAAGTCAAGAAAGACAGGAGTTCCCGTTGTGGCTCAGTGGTTAACGAATCCGACTAGGAACCATGAGGTTGCAGGTTCAATCCCTGGCCTCACTCAGTGGGTTAAGGATCCGGCGTTGCCGTGAGCTGTGGTGTTGGTTGCAGACGCGGCTCGGATGCCACGTTGCTGTGGCTGCGGCGTAGGCCGGCAGCTGTAGCCCCGATTAGACCCCTAGCCTGGGAACCTCCACATGCCCCAGGTGTGGCCCTAAAATGACAAAAGACCGAAAAAAAAAAAAAAGACAGAGAGGGAGTTCCCTTCATGGTGCAGCGAAAATGAATCCAACTAAGATCCATGAAAATGCGGGTTCCATCCCTGGCCTTGCACAGGGTCAGGGATCCGGTGTTGCCGTGATCTGTGCTGTAGGTCGCAGATGCAGCTCAGATCCAGAGTTGCTGTGGCTGTGGTGTAGGCCACCAGCTGTAGCTCGGATTAGACCCCCTAGCCTGGGAACCTCTTTTAGGTGCGGCCCTAAAAGAAAAGCAAAAAAAAAAAAAAAATTCAGAGAAAGGCTGAGGAGCTGTTCCAGATGAGGACTGCTAATGAAACATAGCAACTACATTAAGTGTGCGATCCTAGACTTTTGACAGAACTGGAATAGGCACTGGGGACTGTTGCATTAATGTTGACTTTGTGATTTGGATCATTGTGCTGTGATTGGTTAGAGAATGTCCTTTTCTTGATAAGCACACTGAAGCGTTTAGCTTCAGATGGACCAAAAGAAACATTAACAGAAAGAAGGATTTTTAAAATGGAGGAAACGTAAACGCTGAGCGTGGCCAGGAATCGAACCCACAACCTCACGGCTGCTGGTTTGATTCCTTTCCACTGTGCCACGAGAGGAACTCCTCAGCTTTTAAAAATCAGATCTAGGAGTTCCCATTGTGGCTCAGTGGTTAATGAATCCGTGGTGTAGGCTGGAGACGCGGCTCGGATCCCGCGTTGCCGTGGCTGTGGTGTAGGCCAGCGGCTACAGCTCCGATTGGACCCCTAGCCTGGGAACCTCCATATGCCGCGGGTGCGGCCCTAGAAGAGGCAAAAATAAAAAAAATACAGTAAGACAAATAAAATCAGATCTAAATTATAAGCTACGAAATTACAAAACTGCAAAGAAATTACACACTCCCATTCTGCCACCTTAATTACCTTATGTAATAACGGTAATATAGTAGTACCGTGGTAAAATAGTGACAAAGTACGCACAATATAAACAGCTCGGTAACCGCAAAGGCGTGAGCCTCCTGTGGGAGAGGCTTCGGAACTCGCTGCTCCCGGCTGTCGGCTCACGTGTGACGGAAACCGCTCTCCCTCCGCCCCGCCCCGCCCCCGCCCCGCCCCCGCCCCCGCCCCCGCCCCCGCCCCGCGAGCGCGAGCATGCGCACAGGAGAGGGGCGGTGGCGCGGGACCGGAGCGCACGCGCGACGACCCGGAAGTTCCGCGGGAGGGAGGTGCTGACCTGGAAGCGGTCGGGGGACCTGGCGGCACAGTGGGGAGCGCGTCTTTGAGCTGAGGCTCCGGCCGGAGCCATGGTCTTCCTGACTGTGCCCCTCTGGCTGCGGAGCCGCGTCACCGACCGCTACTGGCGGGTCCAGGAGGTGCTGAAGTACGCGCGGGTGAGTGCGCCGCGCGCCGCGCGCCCCCGCCCGGCCCTGCGCTCCCGGACCCCGCCGACCGCGTCCTTTCCCATTTCTTGACCAGCATTTCCGGGGAAGGAAGAATCGGTGCTACCGGCTGGCCGTCAGGGCTGTGACGAGAGCGTTCGTGAAATGCACGCGGGCCCGCAGACTGAAGAAGAGGAGTCTGCGGACGGTAAGAGCGGCCCGCTCCCCTCCCCCTCGCTGGCCGCAGGCGGGTCTGGCCCTTGAGCAACCTCTGCGCGCAGCACCGAGCGCGGGCTGACAGCTGTGCGGAGTACCGCAGCCGCACATCGCGGAACTGGTGGAAATGCCGAGGCTCGTTCCACGTGCACCTCCCGGATCGGAAATTTGGGGTTTTGCTCATCAGTCTGCGTTGCATCAGACCTCTAAATGGTTCCATTGCTGGTTCAAACCTGAGAAGCTCTGAGGCACAGGAGGAAAGCGGACCTGAGTAAATAATGGCTTGGGAGTTCCCGTTGTGGCGCAGCGGAAACGAATCCAGCTAGGAACCATGAGGTTATGCATTCGAGCTCTGGCCTCGCCCAGTGGGTTAAGGATCCGGCATTGCCATGAGCTGTGGTGTAGGTTGCAGACGAGCCCCGGATCCCGCTTGGCTGTGGCGTAGGCCGGCAGCTGCGGCTCCAGTTGGACCCCTACCCTGGGAACTTCCACATGCGTGGGTGCGACCCTAAAAAGCAAAAAAATAATGAAAACTAAGAATGGCTTAGAAGGGCCCCCCCACCCCCACCCACGCAGGGCTTTGGCACCACCCTCGCTCACCCGGACAGATCTTGCCCAGCCTCTTCCCAGCCTCGGCTTCCGTGTAACGTTCTGCGGCTTTGCTACCCACGGAACAGACTCTGCTCTTCCTTGCCAGCCGGGTCGTTTGTCTGGCCCCTCTGCCTTTCCCTCCAGACTCTTCACCTCCCTGCGGTTTCATCCCTGCCTGGTAGCACCTCTCAGTGGTGCCTTTTTACCCGCGGAGCTGTGTTTGCCTTAGATCCCTTGCTCTTTGCATTCTTGCCCAGCACCTAAAAACACCTGCGGAATTAACGCTTTAGAGTATAATTTTCCTGCTGATAATTTAGAAGGAACGTAGCATCTGGACAAAGAGCACCAGCTTTTGCTCACTGTTTGTATTGCAGCCTGTTTGCCTGAAAAGAACACTGACTTTTTTTCTTTTTGTCTTTTTTTTTTTTTTTTAGGGCCGCACCCGTGGCATATGGAAGCTCCCAGGCTAAGGCTTCAATCGGAGCTGTAGCCTCTGGCCCACGCCACAGTCACAGCAACGCCAGATCCGAGCCTCATCTGTTACCTACACTACAGCTCATAGCAAGCCTGGATCCTTAACCCACTGAGTGAAGTCAGGGATCGAACCTGCGTCCTCATGGTTGCTAGTCAGAGTCCTCTGTGCTGAGCCACAGTGGGAACTCAGAACACTTAATTTTGTAGTTCCTTTAACAAAAAACTTTTGTTTGGTCAGAACCTTTGCTGGGAGCTGGACATAACATACAACTAGTTCTGTTTTTTTTTCTTTTTTGCCTTTTAGGGCTCCACCTGCGGCATATGGAACTTCCCAGGGCAAGAGTCAAATTGGAGCTACCTAACCCTATGCCACAGTCACAGCAGTGCAGGATCCAAGCTGCATCTCTGACCTACACCACAGCTCACGGCAACGCCAGATCCTTAACCCACTGAGTGGGGCCAAGGATCGAACCTGTATCCTCATGGTTCCTAGTCAAGTTCATTAACCACTGAGCCATGAAGGGAACTCCTAAACAACTAGTTCTTAAATCTCTCAATGTTTTCTCATTTCAGCTCTGGATTAATCGAATTACAGCTGCCTCCCAGGAACACGGCCTGAGGTACCCAGTGTTTATCGTCAATCTGATTAAGGTAATGGTTGAGGATGTTGTGCCAGCCCGCACTGTCCAGTGTCAGTACTGTATCACTGCCTTTATTCGTGGGGTGGAGTTCTGGCAGGTTCCGGGATTCGCCACACTAGTCCCGCCCCTGCTCCCGTGGTAGCAGAATTTTTAACAGGGCATGTGGTACCAAATCCATAAGTCCTGGTTTTTACTTTTAGGAAAATAGGTAGAAAAGCTTGGCTTTAATTTTGTAGACTTTAATTTCGGAGTTTTATAGTGAGTGAATTCGGACGAGGTAGCAGATCAAGTTGAAACTCATAATCAAAGGGGTTCCTCATTGGCCTAGCGATTAAGACTCTGGCATTGTCACTGATGTGCCAAGGGTTCAGTCCCTGGCCTAGGAACTTCCGCATGCCACAGGCTTGGCCAAAAAAAAAGAATCATAATCAAAAAGAAGGGGGAAGGTCTCGAAGGGAGAGAATTAAGCATGCGTCACAATAGTCTTGGTAACTTGCATCTGGTGGTCATGCTGCTGATTCTGCTTTTGTGTAGGAGTTCCCATCGTGGAGCAGCAGTGATGAGCCTGACTCGTATCCATGAGGACTCGGGTTTGAGCCCTAGCCTCACTCGGTGGGGTCAGGATTTGTGCATGATCTGTGGTGTAGGTCACAGACGCGACTTGAATCCTGTGTTGCTGTGACTGCGGTGTAGACCAGCAGCTACAGCTCCAATCTGATCCCTAGCTTGCGAACTTCCATATGTTGTGAGTGTGGCCCTAAAAAGATAAATAAATAAGTAAAACTTCTTAAAGAGCTGGAGTGGTGAGTTCCCTGGTGGCTCAGCTGGTTAAAGATCTGGTGTCACTGCAGTGGCTTGGGTCGCTGCTGTGGTATGGGTTTGATCCCGGCCCTGGAACTCCCACATGCCTTGGCCATGACAAGGAGAAAAAAAGAGCTGGGGGGAATGGCTGTAGTGGGCCCTGCCCCTGGCACTTCACAGAGATCTTAAGGATAAGTGTAGGCGTGACACTTCTGCCTTACTGGTGAGGAACTAAGGCTCAGAAAGGAAAGGAACTTGGCCCAAGGCCTGGTGCGGCGGGTCCCAGACGGTAGAACAGGGGCCGTTCCTCCTGTAGCTGCACTGACTGAGCGCCCGCCCGTGCCTCAGGCGCACTGACGCTACCCGCAGACCTTGCTGTGGCTTTCCTGATGGGCGGCTTACTTTGGTTTTCTTGGAAAATTAGGAACACCTGTTTGTTTTTCCTTTTTTTTAGGGCGGAACCTGCGGCATATGGAGGTTCCCAGGCTAGGGGTCCATTTGGAGCTGTAGCTGCCGGCCTACGTCAGAGCCATAGCAATGCGGGTTCCGAGCCGCGTCTGCGACCTATACCCCAGCTCATGGCAATGCCAGATCCTTAACCTGCTGAGCAAGGCCAGGGATTGAACCTGTGTCCTCACGGATGCTTCATTAGTCAGGCTGAGCCACGCCGGGAACTCCAGGAACATCTGGCTTTGATCCTGGTTCCTCTGCTTGCGCCTCGCGTACCTTTTCTGTTGTATTTTTCATCATTTGTAAAATCGGAATTATGGTTTCTCTCTTTCCAGCTGACTTAAAGGGCACCCAGGCCAGCAGTCTGGGTGACGGCCTTGGCCCGTGCTGGCCAGTGCCGCTTCTCACCCCATTTACCCTCTGATGTCCTCAGACAGGTCTCACCACCCGCTCTCCCCCACCGATGCTCAAGTGGTCTCTGCTAAGGTGGCTCAGATCATAGGACACTCAACAGAAATACATTTCTTCTTTTTTCTTTTTCTTTTAGGGCCACACCCGCGGCAGATGGAAGTTCCCAGGCTAGGGGTTAAATCAGAGCTATAGCTGAAACTTGCGCCACAGCCACAGCAATGCCAGATCCGAGCTGCATCTGCGACCTACATGCAACACTGGATCCCCCACCCACTGAGCGAGACCAGGGATCGAATCCGCATCCCTCATGGATACTAGCTGGATTCGTTTCTGCTGCGCCATGCCGGAACTCCTGAAATGCATTTCTGATGCTGACGTGGGCTCTGCTTTTCTTCCCAGTGCCAGGTGGAGCTCAACAGGAAAGTACTTGCGGATCTAGCCATCTATGAACCAAAGACTTTTAAATCTCTGGCTGCTTTAGCCAAGAGGAGGCGGGAAGAAGGGTTTGCCGCCGCCCTGGGGAACGGGAAGGAGCCCGAGGGCGTCTTTTCCAGGGTGGTCCAGCACCGCGCAGGGGGAGGCTGACGCCGGCCGCGCTTAGCGGCTGCACATCCCAGGGAAGGCCCCCGGGACGGCTGTGCGGCGGGGTGGAAATTTGATCTGCATCTGTTAAATTTGTGTTTCAGTAACACGCCTGATTGGAGCCAGTTCAGAACTGTCTCGTGTGGATTGTACAAGTAAAGCTTGTGTGGTGTTCACTGTGTTCTTTGGCATCAGCAGACACCTCAAGGGCACCCCACGCGGGTGCCCCGCCTCTGGGCCGGGTGGTGGTATGATGGGTGAGGCTACTAGGGCGAGGGGTCAGCTGCGCGTGTCCTTCCTCTGTGACTCCTGGCTCCTCCTGCAAGTTGGTGGTGGGGTTGGCACCAGGCCTCTGAGTACTGGCCGGCCTGCTGGTGGCTGCCTTGCCCCTACCCTACTTCTCTCGTTTTGTTTCCAGCAGGGACTCCCTGCTCAGCTCTTCAGCCAGCTGGTTTCCCTCACTCCCCAGCCCAGCGGGGACAGCGGGCAGGGTGGCCCTCCTGGTCCCAGTCTCGGGTTAGCTGCCCCTGGTGGGGTGACCAGATCACCTGCAGATTCCTAGTCATTTGGCTTCACTAATTCCAGGGAAATCGCTCAGCAGCCCCGCCCACCGCTGACCGCAGCCACAGGGAGGAGGCACCCACGCTCCCCCAGGGACAGGGCTTCCCCCTTGCCCTCTCCAGGAGCTGGTGCCACCCTCAGCCTCTCTGTGATCCACCCCAGCCTGCCCCAGCGGCTCTGACCTAAAGCCATCTCCTGGTACCAAAATCCAAGGGACACTGTCAGCCCTTGACCTCCAAGCACCATGCAGCTGCCCCTCCTCCCTCTGCTCCAGGAGAGCTCTTCAGGCCCACGGCAGCCCCTCCGTCTGCTCGCTGATGACCCCATTTGCCTGGCAAAGCCCACCTGCCCCCACCCCAGACCCCTGCCCCTGGGCCATGTGGTGATGTGACCTCCACCCTTAGGCAGTCCCCTCGGAGGTCACTCCTTCCTGGGGCTTCACTGCCCAGGCAACCGGACCTTCAGAACCCTACCGCTTCTCCATCCTCACTGCGGGCCCCATTTCTTCTGGCTCCAACTGCTGCACTGGCTTCCCAAGAGAAGCTTGTCACCAGGTCCAGAGATGACCAGGATGCAGGGGGCTGAGTGCTGCTGGACCACACCTAGTGTAGCAGCTGACTGCTTACCCGCCAGCAAATAAACAGCTGCTGCTGAAGAGACAACAGGGTGGGGGATCCAGAGAGCCCTCTGGTTTTGGGGACCCAGTTCCGTGCAGGACTTGCCGCTGTGGAGGAGCTGCCGCCTTGTCGTTCATCTCCATAAAGGAAGGTGGGCCTGTGGCAGACA
This sequence comes from Catagonus wagneri, assembly GCA_004024745.2. Lineage (NCBI taxonomy): Eukaryota > Metazoa > Chordata > Mammalia > Artiodactyla > Tayassuidae > Catagonus > Catagonus wagneri. The sequence continues at coordinate 156,795 of PVHT020000098.1, read as the reverse complement.
GCTGTGCGCTGTTCCTGGCACCTGTGCCCCCTCTGGCCAGAGGACCCAGGTTTCCCTCCGTGCAGGCCTAGGTGCCATGGCCCTGTCCCCAGGCCCAGACTGGCTACAGCCGTAAGCTTGTCCCTCTTCTCTGGCTAGTAACTGCAGGGCAGGGAAAGCAGCCCAGGCTTCCAGACGAGGAAATTCTTCCTTTCCTGGACACTGTGCTCTTGTACCCCACAGAGGAGACACATGGAGCTGTGGGCCTGGGGGTTAGGGGCAGGGGAGTGCGGTTACCACGTGGCCTGTGGGGACAGAGAGGAGAGACGGGTTTAGTTGACATTGCTTGAGCTGTAGGATCGAGTATCACCAGGAGCGAAGGCCAACAGCGCCCTCCGGGTTTGTGCGGGTTTGAGTCAGGTGCAGTCACTGACAGCTCCTAACTTTTATTCCACACCCACCCAGGTGCCTACCCTGCAAGCTCCTCTCCAGCCTGCCCTCACCCAGTCTGTCCCACTGTCCTTACAGGCTCTTCTACTAATCTCGGGGGCTGTTTGGGAAAACTGTTTGGTAATAAACAACGACAGGGCATCTGACGCGACAGCAGCGCTGCTGTCCGCTGAAGTAAAAAGTCATTGATCCTGAGAGCGCCTGGTACAACCGATGAGGAAACGAAGAGTCAAAACCCCTCGATGGCTCCCTGCTGTTTCCATGTAAATAGCTGAGAGAGGGTGGTTTCCAGTTACCCCTTCTCTTCCGTGTGGACTCAACTAACAGGCGAGAACTCTGAGAATGTGGCACTGATACGTGTGCCCCCAAACCTGGACTCAGTAAAGGCTAGAGAGTAACGGTCAAGCCGGCTGCCTCGAAAACCTCCCACACCTCCACCCAAGAAGACCCGGACCCCTGGGCTGCAGGACGCAATCCCGGCGGCAAGAGAACCGCCCCCCACCCCCTCTGCTCCGCACGGGCCCTCGGGGCATCCCTCCCGGTCCTGCCCTCCCCTAGGCCCCCGCGGGAGCCCCAAGGAGCCTGGGGCTGAGTAGAACCCTCGCGAGCTCACCGACCCCTGCGCCAACTGTACCCCGGCGTCTGCGACTAGTGCTTCCGGGTCGCGGTCGAGGCCGCGGCCTCGCTAGGGCGCCGCGGGGCCTATTGGGTAACGAGCCCGGCCCCGCCCTCTCTGGGTTCCGGCGTCGGCTGAGACGCTGATGGGCAGGCGGCAGAGCCAATCGCGACAAGGAGGCTTCGGGCCGCCCACCGGTCGAACGAATGGCACGCGGCGGGGCGGGGCGGTCGCGGCCGTAGAGCGTCGCGAGGAGCCGCCCTACGGGGAAGGAGCCCGAGAAGGAGTCGGCGGCACAAAATGGCGGCGGCGACGGCGACTGCCGGCACCGGGGCCGCTGCTCCGGGCTCGGCGGCCCCCGCCGCAGCGGCCGGCCCGCCGGGCTCGGGGAGCGCAGCCCCGGGGTCGCAGGGGGTGCTGATCGGGGACCGGCTGTACTCTGGGGTGCTCATCACCCTGGAGAACTGCCTCCTGCCCGACGACAAGCTGCGCTTCACTCCGTCCATGTCGAGTGGCCTCGACACCGACACCGAGACCGCCCTCCGCGTGGTGGGCTGCGAGCTCATCCAGGCGGCCGGCATCCTGCTCCGCCTGCCGCAGGTGAGGGAGCGGCCGCGAGCCTCGGGCCGAGGTAACCGCCGTGCTGGTGCCGGGGGAGGCGGCGGGGCCCTTTGTTGGCGGCGGGGCCGGGCCGGGACCCCCGCTCGGCGCCGACGTCCGACCCCAAGCCCGCTCCTGATTCCCACCCGGGCCCCGGGCCCCGGGCCCAGCGCACCCCGGAGGTGGTGAGGGAGGCAAAGCAGCGGGACACGTTTTAGTTTTTGGTTCTTTGTCAGGAGTCTCAGGAAACCCAGTGACTTAACTGAGACGCTTGGAGTAGGCGTGTGGGAAGGATGGAAACTTTTCTCTCCTGCAGGTGGCCATGGCTACGGGGCAGGTGCTGTTCCAGCGGTTCTTTTATACCAAGTCTTTCGTGAAGCATTCCATGGAGGTAAGGTCTTCTCCTCGTCTGCCTTTCCCACAGAAACGGGGGGCGGAGGGCAGGAAACCTGGGTTTGTTGTTGACCGCGTTGCTCAGGGGAGTGCACTTGCCTTCCACCTGCAGCCTGTACTCAAGGGCTTGGGAAGCCCCTGTGCTGTAGACGAGTGGCCTTTTTCTCCGGGTGCCCCTCCTCTTTGTTCCTAACTGGTTTTAAGCTTTTGAAGGCTGGCACCGCTGGAGCAGACGTCTGTGTTGCCTTGCTCGCATTTCAGCACGTGTCAATGGCCTGTGTTCACCTGGCCTCCAAGATAGAGGAGGCTCCCAGGAGGGTCCGGGACGTCATCAACGTGTTTCATCGCCTCCGACTCCTGAGGGAGAGACGGTGAGTCCTCGTTAGAGCTGTGTGAGCGTTTTCATGGTTATTCAGTTTCCGAAGCAAAATGCGGGGTGTAAGCTTTTACCTGCTCACTTGCTGTTTTTTTCATGGCTGTACCTGCGGCATATAGAAGTTCCAGGTTAGGGGGCAGATCAGAGCTGCAGCTGCCAGCCGCTGGCCCAGCTACAGCAACACTGGATCCAAGCCACGTCGCAGCCTACACTGCAGCTCTTGGTAACGCTGAGTGGGGCCAGGGGTTGAATCCGTGTCCTCACGGACACTCTTGTCGGGTTCTTAACCGGCTGAGCCACAGTGAGCATTCCCAGGGTTGTGAGGTTTAAACCTGTGCCCAGAGGAGCCCTGGTACAGAGGGGGTACCCAACCCCTCCTGTTCAGTGAGTGAAGGGACCACGGTCAGGAGGTCAGGGCATGTGGCAGTAGTTTTGCTGGTATTGGCTTCCTGGTTGTGCCCACGTTGGTCTCTGACTGCTCTAGAGCTGGCTTCTCAACTTCAACACTGTTTATGTTTTTGGGTGGGTGTCTCTGCTGTAGGGACTGTCCTGTGCATTGTAGGATGTTTAGCCGCATTCTTGGCCAGGCCTTCTGACCTTCCAGCCAATAAAACACAGCCTCTGCTGTTGAAATATTTGTGCTTTGCTGGTTCTTTGGTTTCCCGTTCGTCTGTGATGCGTACACTTACATCTTGAGCAGGACTAGCTGTGAGCAGTCCTTGTGTGAGGAGCTTGTGAGACCCTCCGGTATGTTCAGTCAGCATTTCTCAGCCGAAACCAGGGAGAGGAGTTCCCGCTGTGGCACAGTGGGTCAGGAATCTGACTGCAGCAGCCAGGTCGCTGAGGGTTAAAGGACCTGCAGCAGCCTGGTGCAGCGGGTTAAAGGATCCAGTGTTGAAGCTGTGACTCGGGTCCAGTCCCTGCCCAGGAACTTACCTGTGCTGTGGGTGCAGCCATCAAAACAAAACAAAAAGAAAGCAGGGAGAGCCTTCCTGAGAAGGGCTCAGTCGAGGGTGCTGGGGTTTGAGGAAGACGTCGCCTGCTAGTGCTGCCCCTGTCGGTGGAGGGGGGGCCCTGGGGTTGGATAGACTCTTATTTGACACTCACGCAGACTACGTGCTTTATCTTTATAGAAAACCCGTGCCTCTCCTATTGGATCAGGATTATGTTAACTTGAAGAATCAAATCATAAAGGCAGAAAGGCGAGTTCTCAAAGAGCTGGGCTTCTGCGTGCACGTGAAGCACCCTCACAAGGTGGGTGCCCCGTGGGCCACCAGTCACCGCTCCGTCGTCACCCAGATTGGAAACAGAAAGGGATTAAATGTCTCCCTGACTTGAGTTTCCAGTTTATACCTGTAATCTGGAAGTATTTTTTTTCTTTTTTTTTGGTCTTTTTGCCTTTATGCCTTTTCTAGGGCTGCACCCGCAGCATACGGAGGTTCCCAGGCTAGGGGTCTAACAGGAGCTGTAGCTGCCGGCCTTCACCACAGCAACGCGGCATCTGAATCGCGTCTGCAACTTACACCACAGCTCACGGCAACGCTGGATCCTTAACCCACTGAGCAAGACCAGGGATTGAATCCGCAGCCTCGTGGTTCCTAGTCGGATTCATTAACCACTGAGCCACGACGGGAACTCCTGGAAATAATTTTTTGTAGTAATATTCTTGTATTAGGTTAATTTTAACAGTATATTTTTAAGAGTTTTGAGAATTGCATCTTATAAGTTTGAGCTTTTAAAAATAGAGATGAGCTTGTAAAAATGAGATGTTACTTTACATTTTTCTTTCTCACCAGCTAACTTTCTAGGGTTGCTTTAGTAATAATTTAAAAAAATTTCATTACGGTTGTTTTACATTGTTGTGAATTTCTGCTGTACAGCAGTGTTCTACTCGTACCTATATATGTATGTACGTTCTTTTTCTCATATTATTTTTCACCATGTTTCATCATAAGTGATTGGACATAACCCCCTGTGCTGTACAGCGAGACCCGTTGGCTTTAGTAATAACCTGACTTCCCGTTATGAGGGGATTGGAAGAATCCTGAACCCTTTTCTTTAGGAAAGCAGCACGTGCAGTAGTTGAGTGCACAGCACGTGTATTCCTTCTGTGTTACAGTCCAGCACAGAGAGTGCTATTTTCATCTTTTTTTTTTTTTGCTCTTTAGGGCCACACCTGCAGCATATGGAGGTTCCCAGGCTAGGGGTCAAATCTGAGCTACAGCTGCCAGCTTACACCACAGCAACGCAGGATCTGAACCGTTTCTGTGACCTACACCACAGCTCACGGCAACGCCAGATCCTTAACCCACCGAGCGAGGCCAGGGATCGAACCCGCATGGATACTAGCTGGGCTTGTAACCTGCTGAGCCACAGCGGGCACTCCCTCCTTTTATTGGGAGTTCCCTCGTGTCCTCTCTTAGTCGTCCGGCTGTCCGGCGCTCACTCGCAGTCCTGGTAGATTACTTACCGTAGGTTAAGAGCTTTTTCTTCATTTGCTGCAAGTGCTTTCACACCACGTTTTGTGTAAGTTGGCCTGGTACCAGCCAAGACACACTCGGTGCAGCTGAGTCCTTGTGAGCTTTTGCAGCCCTTGGCTACAAAAGCAGATGGCAGGCGTGTAGACCAAACCTCCCCTCCCTCTGAGCTGTGCCCCGGGTGTGTGACCAGGAGCTACCCCTGGGGTCTAGCCTGAGACTCTTATTTGCTGCATGGACACTCTCAAGAGCTGCAGCTGGGTCCTCGGGGTTCTCGGTAATAACTGCCTGCCCGTGTCTTCCAGATAATTGTTATGTACCTTCAGGTGTTAGAGTGCGAGCGCAACCAGCACCTGGTCCAGACCTCGTGGTGAGTTGACCTTCCTCGTTGTACGCGACCAGCAAGGGCAGTGCAGGAATTTGTTGATTTGAGGCACTCGGGCAGTGGGTAGTCGGTCCCATGACTTGGTTGTGGGCTGGAGTTGTCTAAGTGCCCAGTGTTCCTGCCGTGTAAATTGCAACCAGCCTCCCCAAATATCGGGCACTGGCGTAACGGTAAGGTGGCCGTGCCGTCCCTGCCCCTCGAGGAGAGCGGTCAGCGGGCTTCCCTTTGGGGGCCGTTGAGTTGGCATGAGGGGGTCTCGTCCACGGGGGCCAGTGCGGCCGCAGCGGTTTCATACCTGCTGCGCAGTTGCCTCTAGCTGCCCGTGTTACTGGGGCCGGGGCGGGGAGGCGGGTGGAGGGCTTTCCTCTCCCCTTGGGGCGACATGACCGCGCGCGCGTGCAGGAGAGGAAGCCCAGTAAGAGTTCAGTGCCGGGAGCCTCCCCAGAGTTCGGGCAGTGAGGGCGTGTTTTCGCTGCTGAACTGTCTGGTGCTGTGTGTGCCGTGCGAACCGGAGAACCCATTTTGACTTTTCTTCTCTGTACTCTTTCAATCGAAGGGTAGCCTCTGAGGGTAAGTGACTAAGACTTCTCCTCTCCTGTCCAAGCGCTTTGGTGCGGGGACAGCGGCCGTCCTCAGCCAATCCAGTGCAGGCGCGGCGCCGAAGGCTGGCTCTAGATGCGGTATGCGCGCGGTAGTCTAGCGCTGGCCGACTGCTGCTGTGGTTCTGACGATTGTGCTTCTTGTTAACCCTCGGTCGTGCTTGGTAACTGTATCGATGAGACGTGATAACTGTCTTGACTTGAATTTTGTCCTTTAAAACTGCTGTACCTGTGCAATAAAGATGCAGTACCTTTCTCTGTGGGAAGCGGTAAAAAGTGGCTGGTGGGAGTGCAGACCTGAGTGTGGGACACTATTACTTCTGGAAGCCTGAGGTTGCTGTGTTCAGCAGCTGGGGGTTGATGCACCCCAGGTCAACAGAGGCGTGCATCTTAGGCTGTTCCCTGGACCCTCTTTATGTTTGTATCCTAACTTATTCAGACAAAGCAGTAAATGTAAATATATGTTTTGAGGACTCGATTTGTTTTTTAGGACTTAATGTATTAAAAATAGCAGTCTTCGAGTACTAAGGTTTTTTTTTCCTACTAGAACCCCCAAAATTACTGATGGTTACATTTATAAAATGTCTGAACTGTTTAGTTGCAGCTCTGGGGCCGCACGGCCTTAGCACCGCCCCACGGGCCTTTCCTTGATCACCTCTGGGTGCTTGGAGCCAGGGCTTCAGAGCCGGGTGCTGTTAGTTAGCGGGCATGTGCATAACAGGTCACTGGGAAACCTCGTGGGTTTATGTGTCACCTTTTCCGGGATGCAGGCCGAAGAGACCGGGTGGGGGTGCTTCGGTCACACCCCAGCATGACTGGGTCCCCGAGGGGGTAGCCTAATATGACTGGGGTTCGCCCTAAATGTTTGACCTGTCCTGTTCAAGTGTTCTCTTGGAATTAGTTTTTTATTTTTGCAATGTTGATAAAGTTTACAGGAGGTCTGATGTCACTCTATTGAATGTTAGAGAAATGTATCTAAACAACATGTTGAAAACGTAGCCATTGTTTAAACTCTTTTAAGTTTTTTAAAATGCAAATGTTTTGTATATTTATATCTTCTAAAACATGGTAAAGTTTTTAAAATGTACTGATTGTGATGAAACCTGTATTTTGTTGCTTTCATCCGATTTTATGAATGTTCATTTTAAGACTCCTTGTTGAAATGGGACAGTTTGGAAACAGCTCTTTGCTGAGCCCGAGAAGAGGCTGTGCCCGGGCGCTGAGCCCTCCTCTGCGTGACGTTTCCACGCAGCCTCCTCCCGCTTTCCGAGTGGACTCCCGAGTGGACGAAGGCCGGGCCGTGAGCACCGCTTCCGGGCAGAGAAGCGCCAGAGGACAGCTCGTCTCCGGACAGGCCTCCCAGGCTTTGTGCTCAGCCCGTTCCTCTGAGTTTGCATGTTTCTCTGCACTGTGGCTTTTGAGCATTTAGGCTTCTTTAATCAAACCTGCTGGACTCTGCCGCAGTAGACATCTTTCCGAGGCCCTGTTTTGCATGAGAGCAGGCCGGAGGTTGAGAGGGAAAAGTAAAGTTGAAGTCGGTTCTCTTTCATAGCAACACACGTTGTCTGACATTCAGCCAGCTTTTTAAATTTTTTCCCCAGTAATTTCCCTGTCTTCCTGTCCTGTATTCAGAAAAGGCAGCTAGAATGTTTCTCCACGATCCCATGAGTCCAGGACTGTCCAGCTTGGTCTCGGCAGTGGACTATTTAGATGCGTAGTGACTCTGCGTAGATGATGCAGATGGGCGTTGTGGGCCCCGGGGCGCTGCAAGTCTTCCTGCCTTTGGTTTTCAGGAACTACATGAACGACAGCCTTCGCACGGACGTCTTTGTGAGGTTCCAGCCCGAGAGCATCGCCTGCGCCTGCATTTACCTCGCTGCCCGGACGCTGGAGGTCAGTGTGGCCGTGACGGGGTCCCTCCCGACTCTTGACCAGCCTTCAGTGTGCTTCCAGTCATGCTCATTGATGCCGCTAAAAAGCCTACTTGTTTTGTGTCTTTTTAGGGTCGCACGTGCAGCATATGGAAGTTCCCAGGCTAGGGGTCGAATCGGAGCTGCAGCTGCCGGCCTACACCACAGCTCACGCCAGCGCCGGATCCTTAACCCACTAGGTGAGGCCGGGGATTGAACACACATCCTCATGGATACTAGTTGGGTTCTTAACCTGCTAAGCCACAGCGGAAGCTCCAAAAGCCTGCTTGGTGATGAGCAGCAGGCTCGTGTTTTCACCGCTGAGAACCTTGCTGGTGATGAGAGTGTAACAGCGGTTGCCTCTGTGCTCACAGGTCCCTTTGCCCAATCGTCCCCACTGGTTTCTTTTGTTCGGAACAACTGAGGAAGAAATTCAAGAGATCTGCTTAAAAATCCTGCAGCTTTACACGCGGAAAAAGGTTCTGTGTTTTTCCCTAGGACGTGCTTATCTGTGTGACTGTAAGCATCTGTTTCTGAACTGTGGGCGCTGGCTCTCCTAGGTGGATCTGACGCTCCTGGAAGGCGAAGTGGAGAAGCGCAGGCACGCCCTGGATGAGGCAAAGGCCCAGGCCAAGGGCCTGCTGCCCGGCGGCACCCAGGCGCTGGAGAGCACGTCGCGGTTCTCACCTGCCCCCAAGCCGGGTGAGCCTTAGGGCGCACGTGGGGGGGGCGCACTCTTCGGCATCTCCCTTAGAGTCCCGGCCGCAGCGAGGCTGAGCGCTCCCGCGGCACCAGAGTCCCCGGCATACGCGTGGTTGTTGAAATGAGGGGTGTTCATGCTCGTGTCTTTGTTGGGAAGGGTCGCGGACGGGACTTCTGAGCCCTCTCCTTATTCAGCACAGCCACATGGTGTGTGTCCTTTGATGGAAATCCCGTAAGCCTGGGGCAGTAGGTCATGTTGTCAGATGCTAGAGTTAAGCATGATGTGGTCCCCAGTCCCCAACGCAAGCAGGACAGGTGGCTTTCTGCATCTCAAGGTCCCCAGACCAGCAGGGAGTAGGGCCCGCACGAGGAACCTCGTCCTGCTCAGCTGACCCTCTGCCGCCATAAGAGTCGTCAGGGGTCACCTCCCGTGCTTGATTCTGGCAGGGTCCCCCCAGGAAGGCAGAGGAAGCAAGCCCTCCCCGCTCTCTGGGAAGAGCGCCAAGAGGAGGACGGAGGGTGCGAAGAAGGCCAAAGCCGACAGCCCGGTGAACGGGTGAGTACCCGCGCGCCCGGCGGGCCCTGGGCTCGGGGCCGAGGCGCGGCTCTGAAACGGCCTCCGCCCTGTTGTCAGCCTGCCGAAGGGCCGAGGGAGCCGGAGCGGGAGTCACGAGCAGAGCTACTCGAGGTCCCCGTCGCGATCCGCTTCCCCTAAGAGGAGGTGCGTGGTGCTTGGGCCCCCCGGGGGCCTGGCCCTGGCCGGGCGGGTGTTTCCCCTGAGGCGGTCGGGGCGGGTGGTCTCTCACCGGGTGCTCCCTCCTTCACAGGAAGAGTGACAGCGGCTCCACCTCTGGTGGGTCCAAGTCACAGAGTCGCTCGCGGAGCCGGAGCGACTCGCCGCCGAGACAGGCCCACCGCGGCGCTGCCTACAAGGGCTCCAAGGTGAGGGGCTACCGGAAGGCTCAGGACTGCAAATTCTCCAGCCAGAAGCCCCGCAAGTCCCGCAGCCGCAGCTCCTCCCGCTCTCGGAGCCGCTCAAGGGAGCGGGCAGATCATTCTGGGAAATATAAGAAGAAAAGTCATTACTATAGAGACCAGCCACGGGAACGCTCTCGGTCTTACGAGCGAGCAGGCCGGCGCTACGAGCGGGACCACGCAGGGCACAGCAGGCACCGGAGGTGAGGCGCGGGTCCCTCGCGTGCACACCTCAGCCCCCGGCCCCGGGCACGGCTCTTTCGTGGAAATGGTTGTGGACCCCGGACCTTGTGATGACTTTGGAGATGGAATTGAGAGGCGGGCAAGGTCCCCTTTAGCCTGGCCTGGGCCCGGCCCACACCTGCCCTGCAGAGCCCCTGGGCAGCAGCCGGTGGCCGAGGCCCGCGTCCTGGGGGTGCGGCTTGGTGCTGAGGACAGGCTGTCTCCGCTCCCGTACTGATACTCGATTACGTTAAACCCAGAAAGTGACTTTCTGAACCTTTGCCTATATTAGGTTGTACTTTGTACGTATTTTGCAGTGTTTCACAATGAGAAAATGGCCTTAGCCCCTTATTCTCTGTCCATACTGTAAATAAACATGTGTTTACTACAAGTTAAAGCTGTATCTCAAAACTCAGAACTTGAGTTCTGTCAGCTTAAAACTTATGTAGAGGATTCTGATTTTTTAAATGTGAAGGTATTTAGATCTGTGTTGAAAGTCCTATATTTTTATCTGTGCGATGCTGAGTGCAGGCCACCAGCTCCAATATAGAGACGTTTTTCCTATATATGCATTTTATGTGGTTAAATAAACACAATTCTCTCTACTCAGGACATTTGGAACTTTAAAGAATTTTTGGTGTGTCATCCTGCTTGCTTGTTACCGGGCACAGCCCGCAGCATCCGTTCTAGTGGTTGGTCTGCGCTGCCATCTCGAGCTCATTAAAGTGTTGGATTTTGTACTGCGTTCTGTGCGCCTGCTCTTCTGCGGGGCCTTGTCAGGGCTCCGAGCTGTCTGCGCACGCCGGCAAAGGCTCCTGTCCTTGGGTGAAGGGCAGGCGTGAAGGGCACAGCGGTCCCGGGTCCCCTTACACTGCAGGGGGCCGGTTTGCGGCCCACTGCGGCTGTCGGTCTGGCAGCAGCTGGGAACAAGGCTCCTGGAGGAGGGCGGCGCGGAGTGGGCAGGGTGGTGGTAGAGGTGAGCAGGGTGGGCCCTGGGCCTGGTTCTGAGCCCTGCATGGGCTCTGTGTGGATCAAGGGCTGTTGGGGTCTTAGGGCCTGTGTTAACTCTCCCCAGGCCACGCCAGGGCCAGCGGGCCTGGAGGAAGGTGCCCAGTGTTACAGAGCCGAGGAGATGTGAAAGCGACAGGGTTGGTACCTACAATCCAGGTGGCTCTCTTACGACCAAAGGTAAAGGCTGGGGAGGCGGAGCGGCTGCAGTGAGAGGTGGGTTCCCAGACCTGAGACCAGGAAGCAGCCCCGCTGCGGAGAGTAGTGTCAATATGTGACTCTGCTGTAGGGCTGGGCCTAGAAGGCCCTCTCTGGGCGTCGCCCGTGGGGCTCCCCCTCCATCCCTTCCCTACCAGGCGCCCTGCAGGCCCATTCTGAGGATGCTGTCCATGCTGGCCAACCTCAGTGAGGACGACAGAGCCTTTTGGGACTGGACAGGTGAAGCCCTTCTGGCCCCCTACCCTGAAGAGCAGCGCTGGGTTCTAGCCAAACCCCAAGCTCCAGGGAGGCTGCTTTTGGTTTTCGGACAAAAACTTAGGACAGGCACAGGACGGGAGCTTGTTCTAAAGGAAACAAAATCCACCCATACAAAAAGTGCCGTGCTATATATCCCGCGTTAGACGCGGGGCCTCCTTCGCTATCTAGACTGGCTGAGAGAGGAATCTGAAAGCCAAATGGATGGGGCGGCGGGTCCCAGGACCCCGAGATCTTCCTGACGGCGCCCAGGCTCCGCACTGCTGGCTTCCGGGCTGCGGGAGCTCGGGCGAGGAGGCATCTCCTGTCTGCCACCGCCCCTTCCAACGAGGCCAAGCCCGCAACCTCGGCGGCCCCTGATCCTTAGCCCCCAGCCCCAGCGGGCGCAGTAGTTCCTGCCACTTCCGTCGCTCTGCAAACTCTATTTCCGTCGCCGGGCAACGTCCCTGTCGCAGCACCAAAGCGCCACTTCCGGCCGCCTCGAACACCTGGCACTTGGCCTGTCGTGAGTGCAGGGTGTTCGGGCCACTCAGGCGCGGATAGCAGCCTTTGGGGCTCTGGGAGATGTAGTTTTCCAGCCTCCGCAGGGCACAGGCGGAACTGGCGATGTGGAGGCGGGGCGGCGGGGTGGGGTGGGGGCGGTTCCTCCGGCCGGAAGCCGTCGGTTTGGGGGCCCGTCCGGGTCTGCGCCGACGCGGAGCGGCGCGCTGGGCGTAGGAACTGACGGGCGGCCGCACGCAGGCTGGGGATCGGTTTCAGGAAGGACCGGAAGTGCTTGAGCGCGTCGGCGGAATGGTCAGTTGCGACTTCTTGCGGTGGGGGGGGGGGGGGGGGGGGGGGGGGGGGGGGGGGGGGGGGGGGGGGGGGGGGGGGGGGCCTCGGCGTGCGGCCGCAGAGCGCGGGCTCCTGGGGCAGCCAAGGCGGCCGCGGCCGGGTAGGACTCGGGGCCTGGGACCCGAGCGTCGACCCCACCCGCGCGGGGGGCGCCTCGGGGTGAAGCTGAGGCTCGGGGTCGGCACCTGCCCAGAGTCGCGCAGCTCGGGAGCGGCGGAGGCGGAGGTTTTGAGGGAGTCGTGCTCGAAGTAACGTTCCCGTCGTGGGAGAGGATAGTGAGGGAGACGGGGTGGGAGTCGGGGTGGGACCGGAGTCCCCAGAGTGACCTCGGCGTCCACGTGTGTTCCAGCGCTGCTGAGCACCCGGGGCCGCCGCCACACTCAGACCATGTTCCTGGTGCGCCTGACTTCCCAGCTGCTCAGGGCCGTTCCCCGGGCAGGTAAGAGGCCCCACGGGGGCGGGTGGGCTGGATACACACCTGGGGTTGGGTGTGGGGCTAGCAGTGCCCGGCTTCTGTGCCTTACCAGCGGGAGCTGGGGGCCAGGCCTCGCAGAATCCCCCATAAGCGTCCAGGTGTCACAGTCAGCCTGAGACTGTCAGCAGGGGCTCAGGCCAGTCTGCTGTGGAGGTTCTGCGCCCCAGGCCCGCTGGCCTCGCCTGCGTGGTGCGGCCCCATGAGCGGTAACTGTGTCGCCTTGTTTACTGCAGGCTCCAGCTGCAGTGGGCCCCGGCGAGTCTCAGAGCTGCTGGGCAGGTACGCCTGCAGGCCTCGCTACAGCACGCAGCCCGCGGGCCCGAGTGCGGTTGCCTCTCTCCCTGGCAAGCAGGTCCACCCCGAGCTTGAGGAGATGCTCGTCCCCAGGAAGATGTCCCTCAGCCCGCTGGAGAGCTGGCTGACCGTTCGCTACCTCCTGCCCAGACTGGACGCTGGGGCCCCAGGGGCCGTGTCTCCAGCCCGGCTCTATGAATGTCCGCCTTGCCGGGTGGGGGGAGGGGTTGAGCAGGGGGGCGCGGAGGTTTGGGACGCCCCCCGGATGCAGTGCAAGAACGTACTGAAGATCCGCCGGCGGAAGATGAACCACCACAAGTACCGCAAGCTGGTCAAGAGGACCCGCTTCCTGCGGCGGAAAATCAGGGAAGGGCGCCTGAAGCAGAAGCAGGTCAAGTTCGAGAGAGACCTGAGGCGCATCTGGCGGAAGGCAGGCTTGAAGGAAGCCCCCGCAGGCTGGCAGACCCCCAAGATCTACCTGAGGAACAAATGAGTCTGGAGGTGCCTCCCCAATCATGGCACATCACCCCTTGTAATAAAAAACTAGATGACACCCCTGTCTGCTGGCCCGGACCCTCGTCTGCTTGGGATGAGCTGTTTGGGGCTTGAGACCAGTGCCAGCCTTTGATATTACAGGAGGGACAAGGGCTCTAGGTTGGCAGGTTGCCTGTCGGTTCTCCAAGCTGGCCCTTGTCGTGGTACCAGGCCTGCGGGAGTGAGCCTCGCTGTTTCTAGGCGAGTGCCGTGGAGATAGCCATGAAAAGTGCCCCCCTGTTCTCAGGGCAGGCCTTTACTTTTTCCAGCTGTCCCACAGTATCTGGAGTCCCTGGATCCTTTAACCCACTGTGCGGGGTCGGGGATTGAACCTGTGCCCTGGCGCTGCGGATGCTGCCGATCCTGTTGCGCCACAGCAGGAACTCCGGGGCCGACTTGTAACAAGTACACGCACGGCCAGCGTGCCAGAGGGACCCACCAGGGGCCTAGGGAGTGCCCAGGCGGAGCTGGCCATGTGACGAGGCTGTGCAGTTGACTTCCCAGCAGTTGAAAACAGTGTAATTTACAGTCAGCTTTTCACACCTGTCGTTCCAGCTTCAACCAGCTGCAGATTGCGTGGTATCGAGGCCCTGTTTAGTGAAAAGACCTGCGTGTACATGGACCCCGCACGGTCAGGGCGGCCTCGGTGCGGAGATGGGAGGGGGGAAGGGCGGGCTCGTCCTCGGGGGCGATGGGTGGTGTCCTGCAGGCCCCGAGGTCCTGGGCCTCAAGTGGCCCTTGAGGTTTGCTTGACTGGGCTGTGGGCTCCTGGCCTCCGCCGCTCTGTGGGGTCCTGCATGGGGCTGGCGAGGGGCTCCTCGGGGAGGGAAGGCCTGCTGTGGCCGGGGTGGGGGGCGGCTGCGGAGGGGGTGCCGCTTCCGGAGCTGGAGAGGCCGGCTCCTTCCGGGCAGCAGGCGTCCCGCGTGGGGAGGGGCGTCATCCCAAGGGATCGGGAGTCTGTGGGCCTCTGGGGACCGGGCTGTGGGCGGGGGGCTCCTCCCCCCCAGCTCTGCCCTGCTCCTGAGGCCTGGGTTCAAGGAGTGCAAGACAGGCTTGTCTCCTGGGCCCTGGGGTGGTGTCTGCGCCATTCTGCCCCCATACCGCTTCACGCCGTCAGAGAAGAGTCCGGGACCTGGCAGATGGCAGGAGGGCTTGGACACGGGCCTCCCCTCGGCGCTCAGGCAGGGGCCCCAGTGGTTCCTGTGTCCGGGGAGACAGGCCCCCGCGGCACAGTGTGCAGTGGACAACGGCCGAGGCTGAAGCTGGTGGAGACCTGGGGGCACCTGAGGCCCGTAAGGGTGCAGGGTTGCTTTCGGCCACAAGGGGGCAGCATCTGAGCTGGCAGCCCCTGGGGTCACCCCTGAGGACTGGGACCCTGGGCTCAGTTTCCTCAGCTGTGGGTGGGCCGGGGCCCCAGACCAGGGCCTCAGCGGGGGCAGCCTGCCCGCAGTGGAGCGGGCCGTGACCTCTTGGTGCCAGGTCTGGGCCCAGCTCTGCCTGGCTTCCCAGCAGGGCCTTGGCCTCCGGGTGCTGCCCTTGGATGACGCCCATGGCAGCTGAGGAGCTGCTCCTGGTGTTTCTTCGAGCCCCGCTGCGGTCACTGCCCCTGGCTCGCCCCACCCTTCCCTGACTGGCGGGAGGAGAAGTGGGGTGCTCAGTCTGGGGACACAGCCTCCGATGGGCTGGGGCCATAAGTTCTGGGGGTACAACTGGCCGGCCTGTGCGAGGAGGCTGCCAGCTGGCCAAATGCCACCCAGGCCTGGCACCCCGGTACCCACTCCATCCTCCACTTGGGTGTGGGTGCCAGCTGGGGAGGCAGGCTGCCCAGGGCCACGTAGCCTCCCCAGTTCTCCAGAATAGTGGTTCTTTTTTTTAAAAAAGTTCTTCCGTTTGGGTTGCACTCGTGGCATTTGGGAGTTTTGCACAAGGGGTCAAACCTGAGCTGCCACAGAGATGCCAGATCCTTAACCTACTGTGGCTCTTGAGTGGGCATTTGGCCGCATCTGGAGACATCAGATCGTACACTGCTGTGACAAGAGCGGGAGGCCAGAGAAGGTGTTAAATGCTCTAGCGAGCGCATGGCAGCCCCTGCAGACACGGTTAACCCCAGATGTCGCTGGTCCTGTTGGGTCAGCTCCTGAGCCAGCACAGCTGTTCTCTGTCTCCTCGATGCCTGTCCCCGGGCCTGCCCTGCGGGCCCTGGCACCCCTCTCCTGGTCTTGGCTCGTGTGTGCAGACCTCATCCTGCCTGTGGTTTGGGCACCTTGAGCCCTGACCGTGGCCTCGGGAGGCGCTCAGAGGCTTTATTTTGGCTCTGCAGCCCCCCTCCCCAGGCCCTCCACCCTCCGCAGCCCTGCCCTGGCTCCGCTGATGCGGTTCTGGCCTGGGATCCCCGCTAACCCCAGCCTCTCCCAGCAGGGCTTAGAGCTTGGGTTCAGCCAGGGGTGGCCCAGGCGGGGCCACCGCTGATGGGGTGGTCTCGGCCCTTGCTGGGGGTCTGCCTTTCGGAGCCAGTGTGGGGCCACCTCGGTGAGTTCAGTCCCCCCGCCTTGTCGCTGCCGCTCCCAGCCTGGTCTTCGAGTGCTCCTGGCCACAGGCGGGCCGAGGAAAGGGCCAGGCAGGCTCAGACCCAGCGGGAGGACCCGGGGCCGGACGCTGGCCCCTCCAATACGCGGTCGGTGGGGGCACAGCATACGCGTGTGCTCGCAGGCCTCGCAGCTGCGGGCCGACCGCCGGGGGCCTCAGCAAGGAGCAGGGGCTGGAGGACCCGCCTGGCCTGGCCGGTCCCCGGCAGGCCGGGGCTGTCAGCTCGCTAGATGAGAAGGCGGGGCCGTCCCCCGAGGCCTGAGTTTTGGAGCAAGGCCCTGATGTGTTCTCGAGGTGCAGCCCCTGGCGTCCCCCCGAATCCAGCGGGGCCCCCTCCCCTCCAGAAAGAGTCTGTTCACTTCGCTGTTTCGGTTGGTCGTGTTACTTTGATTTGCTCCTTTTGGTCGTGCCTGGGGCGTGTGGGGGTTCCCAGGCCCACGGGGAGCCAGTCCGCGACCCGCTGAGCCACAAGGGAACCCTGAATTCTCACTCTTTCAGCTTGTGGGCCAGGCAGGGTCGGACGCGGCTCAGTGCTGAGCTGTCAGCTTTGGCCCCAGCCACCCCACCTCGCCCCGACCCGACTGTGTCCGGGGCGGGATCCCGGCCCCTCTGCGTGCGCCTGGGCCCATGCCTCCTCCCGGCGTCCCCCGTCCCCGTGTGAATCGCGTCCACACCGGCCTCGGGCCCAGCAGCCTCTGTCTCCTTTGTCCTGTAACTGCTTGTCCGCCAGTCTCGCTTTGTGTTTCACGTGCTTTTCTCTGCGTCTCTGCCTCAGCCCCGGCCTTGCCGACTTGCTGTGGAAACTCTCAGTGTGGGGCCAGCTCCATCGGTGACTCTTGTTCGGCGGAGCTGCCCCCGGCCCTGGCCGGCTGGAGCCGGTTTCTGGAATGCCACGTTTTCCTGTTTGGTGGTCAGTTTTTTTCTTCTCGCCGAGCACATCCTTTCCAAGAGGAGGTGCGTAGGTGGTAGAATGTGGAGTAAGAATTAGGTTTTTGGGAGTTCCCGTTGTGGCTCAGTGGTTAACGAATCCGACTAAGAACCGCGAGGCTGCAGGTTCGATCCCTGGCCTTGCTCAGAGGGTTAAGGATCCGGCGTTGCCGTGAGCTGCGGTGTAGGTTGCAGACGCGGCTCAGATCCCGCGTTGCTGTGGCTGTGGTGTGGGCCGGCAGCTACAGCTCCTGTTAGACCCCTAGCCTGGGAACCTCCACATGCCGTGGGTGCGGCCCTAAAACGACAAAAAGACAAGAACAAAAAAATTTGAAGGTCATATAAACGTAAACATATCTGTTTAATTATATTTAAAGTACTGGGGGCCAGCAGGGTACAGATCCGACATGGTCCCTGCTGTGGTGCAGGTTCAGGCCCTGCCTGGAGCTACCACGGAGCTCGGGTAAGTTCGGAATTACTTGCATTTCTCTGTGCCACTTGTCTCTCACCTCCTGTAGCTGACACCTCTCAAGATGTCACAACCTGCCCCCCCGCACCGTCACACAGGCCCCTGGCCTCATGCCTTTGCTTCTCCCCCCGCCAAAGCTGGGCTCCGTCTCTTTTCGCCAAGGATCTGGGCTGTGACCTGCTCTGACCAGGGGAAAGTGGCAGATGCTTTTGGGCTTCAGCTGTTAAGGGCCTGGTAGCTTCTGTCAGTGGAGGGAAGTCTGGCTTAGACAGCTGAGCGACGAGGGGGCGTGTGGAGAGAAGGAGCCACACGGCAGAGGACCTGCTGGTGGCCACGCTGAGACCCCAGTTGCTGGCGAGAGGCCGTGGGCGCCGTCCGCGTGGAGCTGGGCCAGCTCATCCCTCCTGTGCTCGCCGAGGCCGGGAGCCTCAGTCCTGCTCCAGCTCGTGAATTATCCGAATTCTCCCGTTTGGAGGGATCCCTGTTATTTATGCATCACTCAGTCTCCGACGTGAGCTCCTCGATGTTTGCACCCGTGGGGGCTGTGGTCCCGCACCCTGGGTTTTGTCGCTCCACCAGCTCCAGTGTTGACAACCCCATCGTTTTTTTGTTTTTTGTTTTTGTTTTTTTTTAATGTCGCTTCCTTCCTTTTTGGCACTACATGTTCTCCAAGCTTATCTTGGCTATTTCCTCCTCTAGCCCTGCAATCTGCCATTTGTCCAAGAAGCCCTGACTCTGTTGGAAAATGCTCTCAGAAACCAAGATCCAGAGCTGGGTGTCCTCACGCTGCCGGGCCTTCTCCGAGGACGGGGCTGCTGGCACCACGCACCGCAGACCACCGCCCCAGGCACCCGTGTGTGCTCCACCCAGCCTGAGTTCATACCCGTGTCCCCAGCCGTGGCCTGGGACACTGAGGGCCATCCCCCCCGCCGCCGCCCGCTGCTCTGTAACCCTCACCCGAGGTTCAGTTCCGTGCTCGCGCACCCACCCGGCCCGCGGGCACCTGTGCCGCCGGAGCTCGGCGCTGGGTGGGGCTGCCCGCCGCCAGCCCGGGCCAGGCTCTGCTCACTCCCGAAGTTTCTGGGGCCGGCATTTTCCCCACCCGCTTCAGAGGCACTATTTCGTTGGCGACAGGGCCAGGCTTCTAAGTCACTTTCTGATTTCCCCAACTTCCTTTTCAGATTTTTCTCACTCTCTGTGCTGTGACGTCCGTTAGGTTTTGATAAACACTTCGTCTTGAGCCCACCCAGTGGCGGGTCCTGCCCTGCGGTTTTGTTGCTTTGACCCCCGCCCGCCCGTCCGTGTCCGTCCCTCCCTCCGGCTGTGGTTGCAGGATGTTTGTCATGCAGCGGAGGCTACGAGACATATCTGGACTGTTTCTGAAAATACTGAAATTCACAAAGATAAGATTACAGCAATAGTGGGTTACTGTAAAAACATTTATTCCTTGTCCAAATTATGCCTGATTTGGATGGTAAATTTAACATACATGTTACGTGATATATACGGTTAGGTAAACGGAAGCTCTCAGTTTAAATTTGTCAATAATGATATAAATATTTGTGGACATATAATAAACATTCAGAGAGGCGTGTTGATGTGATTAAGCTGAGAAAGCGTGTTATTCCCTAATGGAAAACGGCTGTCTTCACACACACGGCACACCCTGAAGGGAAAGAGGAACAGCTACTTCCTCTGCTAGGGCAGAGAGTGTTTTTCCCTTGGGGTTCCCCTTGTGGCCCAGCGGTAACGAACCCGACTAGCATCTGTGAGAACGCGGGTTCAACCTCTGGCCTCGCTCAGTGAGTTAAGGGTCCGGCGTGGCTGTGGCCGTGGCCGTGGTGCAGGCCGGCAGGTGCAGCTCTGATTCAGCCCCCAGCCTGGGAACTTCTGTATGCTGCAGGTGCAGCCCTAAAAAGAAAAAATGTATATATATATATTCTTTCCCAGGTTTAGTTCTGCTTTGGGCCCTGGGCTAATCCCCACTGTGACTTGAGTCTGTTTTATGAGACGGTCCTTGTTTCCAGGCCGGCGAAGGCAGTCAGTGACTGCTGACCGCTGTGCTCGTTTTAGACGCTGTCACTGTGACTAAAGCTCGGAGCCAGACGCGGCTCCTTTCTTGTGCGTGGTTGATGGTGACCGCGTGCCTCCCCCCAGACTCAGGCCTCAAATCCAGACTTTGAAAAATGGTACTTGGGGCCCCCAGGCAGCCGTCGGCGATGCGAAGCCCCCTCCCCTGTGTGAGGTGAAGTCCAGTTCAGGTAACTGAGTGGGCCTGGGGCTGCCCCGCTCACCCACCGCTTCACAGGTCTGCAAGGAAGCCCGGCACGTGGGAAAGGCAGACGGTTCTGGGGCCGCACCTGAGGTGTGAGGGCCAGGGACTGAACCTGAGCCACAGCCGCTACAACGCTGGTCCTTAACCCGCCGCGCCACCAGGGAGCTCCAGTCAGACTGCTTATGTACGAAAAGGAAGCTGCTCTGAGCGTTTGGGCCGCTTTCGATCCTGTGCTGGGCAGAGCTGGCGAGCTGGCCTGGGCCTGGGCGGCAGCTGTCCAGAAACGGCCTTGGTCTCCCTGCCGGGATCCCTTCGCCCCCCGGGGACATCGGTCAGAAGACACCACGAGAGAAACGCGCTCTCGCATCGAGTCCTCGGGGAGTGCCACGCGATCTGTCTGCTGGGGCGGCCGCTGTGCCGCCGGCAGGCTGGGCCCCTTGGGCCTCGGCGCCTCTGCTGCCAGGGGGACCGACGGCCTGGGCGCCACCGCCCTGCCCGAACCGGCAACACCTGCCACAGTGGCCCCGGGACCGGGTCAGGGCCTGGGGCCCTGTGCCCAGGGACGTTTGGTCTAAGTCAAGACCCACTGAACAGGCCAAGCAGGTGGACACTAGCTGAGACCAGTGGACACAGAACCGCGAGGCCTTAGCGACATGTGTGCACGTGGGTCTCATCTCAAGCGGCCACCAGAGCTCGGGAGAAAACATCACAAGAAATGTTTAATGTGGATGAAAAGCCAACAGATCCTGCAGGAAGTAATGAACGGGAGGCCCTCAGGACGGTGGGCCCTGAGGGGATCGCCACATGCAGGTGTCACCGCCCCCTCCCTCTGTGGCCCCAGGTCCGGTCAGGTCAGAAGCCCCGGGATCCGTGGTTCGTCGGCAGGGGCCGGTCTGAGCTGCCGCACAAGCGCAGGAGCCAACCCCCCGGGCTGCCCGAGGACTCGGGGTGGCTGAGGGGCTGTGTCGTGGGCATGTCGCCACATGCCGCCCGCCCTGCCCTGTCCGTGGGAGCGTGCGGCCAGCTCCGTCCAGCGGAGTCGCTCAGAGGAGCCTCGGTGTCACCGAGCCGGTGGGGAGGCACTCCGGCCGAGCAGGGGCCAAGGGCCGCACAAACTGCCTCCCTCCTGCCAGGGTGAGACGGATAAGCCACACTTGTAACCGTGCTGAGATGTCACGTTTAAGCGTGCATCTCCTCGCTTAGACAAGAAGCCACCACCAAGGGACGGACGCCCGTCCACCCGGGAGCAGCCCCGGCCCCAAGCAGCTGGCCCGACGGCTGCTCTACGCTGCTCGGCCCCAGCCCTCGGACGGTCGGAAAGACCAGCCCGTCCTGACTTGCCAGGACGGTGGTGGACCCGGATGCCACCCCAGGCAGCTGACCCCCAGTTAGAGGCACCACAGGTAAAACTGGATAGAAGTAAATTGATGGTTCTTGGCTCCTGGCTGCAATTTTTTTGTTTGTTTGTTTTTTGTTATTTTAGGGCCGCACGCACAGCCTATGGAGGTTCCCAGGCTAGGGGTCTAATCGGAGCTGTAGCCGTCGGCCTACACCAGAGCCACAGCAACACGGGATCCGAGTCGCGTCTACGCCAGATCCTTAACCCACTGTGCAAGGCCAGGGATCGAACCCACATCCTCATGGATACCAGTCGGGTTTGTTAAACACTGAGACACGACAGGAACTCCAAAAAAAACTCTATTTCTAAAAAATGCTGTCATCTGAGCCTTCAGCAAATCATAACATTTTGCTGGTGGAAGGTTTGAAACGATGAGGGTTAGTGACGTGTGACACGAAGCGTGGAGTGAGCAAGTGGCACCGACAGCCTTGCCTGACCTCCAGGTGACACAAGGAGCAGCACCTGCCAAGTTCAAGGGAACGAGCTGAGGGCGCGTCCATCAGGCTGCCAGGCAGAAGCCCCGAGCCAGCGTCTGACCTCGACGGTGAAAATCAAAATCCTGGGTCTTGCGTCCCTAATATTTTCTCAGGTTAAAAGTGTTGGCTAGGCCATGAAATAAGGCTTCCAGATTTTCTCATGTTTTCAAAGAGCGTCTCCAGGGACCGGTGGTGCTGAAAGTGTCATCCAACTTTCGGGTCTGCAGCAGAGGGGACACATGGGTCTCCAGACACGGGACTGCAGAGTCCCTGCCTCGTGGAGCGAGATCCGCGCCAGGCAGGCCACCAGGACTCTCAAGAAGAACTGTTTCTAGGACAATGGTCTGAACCAGAAGAAAAACAGCGTGACGCGGAGAGGGAGCCGCAGCCTCACGCTGACGCTGGATGGGCTCCTGAGGACGCAGGGCAGCGGGTGGGTGGGGCATCTGCCCGAAAGCCAGGCCCACAGAGAAGCCAGTCCCTTCCCATCTGAAGCTCCAGGCTTTTGTCCTTTTAGGTCCCGCCCTGGCTTTGCTCAGAGAGCCAGCTGTATTTGTCTCCTGTTAATGCATCAAAAACCAACACGCACTTAACCGCACAGCGTCCGTGGGCCTCGCATCTGGATGTGAATTTCCAGGGGCTCTGCCCAGGGTACCCTCCAAGGTGCCCCCCCTGAGGCCCTCCTCGAGCCCCATCCCAGTGGTCGGCGGAATCCGGCTCCCTGTGGTTGCAGGACTGCGGTTTTCTTTGCGGGGTGGGGACGGGCCGGGGCCCCAGGTTTCTGCACGCGGTTGCCTGCACCCGCCTTCTCACAGCTCGGCTGGCGGGACAGGCTGAGGCCAGTGGCCATGACGAAGACTCCATACGACGAGTGACACCAGGCATCTCTGTCATGTGGGTGCCGAGGACCACCCACCGCAGTCCCCACGCCCGCCGGCACTTTGCGGGGGGCACCGGGGAGCATCGCAAGCTCTGCCTACCACCCGGCCCTCGGAGGCCCGTTTTCTGGCAGATTCGCGTGAATCCTGACCGCTCTGAACCAACCATCCTGGCGTTTCCTGCATCACCAGACCTCACGTCTGTTGCACACAAGCCCTTCAGGCCCCTTCTTGCACGTGCGAGCCGGGCCCGCGGACCTCCGGGCCCGCACCCTCGCTCCCCGGCAGGCTGCCTTCTGGCCTTGGACTTGCCTTCACTAGCGGGCGTTGCTCACTCCGAGTCTGTCTCTGTTTTAATCTCTTGGCAGCATCTCTCGCCGTGTTTATTTTTATTTTTTTGAGGGGGCCGCACCCACGACATATGGAGGTTCCCAGGCTAGGAGTCAAATCAGAGCTACAGCTGCCGGTCTACGCCACAGCCACAGCAACGCCAGATCTGACGCGTCTGCGACCTATGGCACAGCTCACGGCAGCACCGGATCCTTAACCCACTGAGCAAGGCCAGGGATCGAACCCGCATCCTCATGGATACTTGTCAGGTTCCTTTCCGCTGCACCACAAAGGGAACTCCCCCTCTTGCCGTGTTTAAAACGCGTTCATTCATCAGGGAGCAGGTCTGCCATCTGCCTCGCCTCCAACAGGTGTAAGTGGCTGGAGGGAGCCTGGCATCCGGCTTGGTGCTGTGGACCAGGGCCGGGCACACAGTAGGCGCTCAGCGTCTGCTGAATGATGGGACGGCGTGTGTGAGCGCGTGTCCGTGCGTCTGCGTGTGCCTCTGAGCGCCTGTGGTTTTCCTTCCCAGTGAGCCTGGCTGCCTGGAATGTCTGGGTCCCCGGGACCGGAGCCAGAGTGTGGGTCTGTCTCAGCTGGGTTGGTGGCTGGCCCTCCGCGTCCCGCCTCGACTCCCAGGAGAGGGCTGTGGGCCCAGGCTCTAGTCTGCCTGCGGCCTGGCCGGAGCCCGGGCACCCCGGGTGACGTCAGGCCCCTTCTCCCCCGGGCCTCTGCGCTCCTCTGTGCCCGCTCCCTGCGAGGACTGGGGAGTAGGGCTCAGGCAGAGACAGGGCCTTCCATGCCTCTGTCACCCGTGCCCAGGGCCCCAGGGGGCGGGGGCTGGGCTTCCGGCTGCAGACTCTGCATTTGGGCTGAGCTGAGGGCTGGGTCCAACAGTGCGAGGCCCACAGACCCCAGCGTTGGGTCTGCAGCCGGGGAACCTGCTAGGAGAGCAAGGGCCCTGGGTGTGGACCCGCTCCCAGCTCCGGGCTGGGAGCTGGCCCCCGTCCCCTTCCAGGCTGGAGGGCCAGACCCGGGCCAGCTCTGCCTCCGGCCAGCGCCGCCTGGGTATCTCCCCGCCATGGAGGAGAGGCGGCCTGGCAGCGGAGGAGGACCAGCGCCAGGACAGAGCCGGGCACTAGAGGCGAGGGAGAGGCAGACGTGGGCGGGGCCCCGAAGAGGGGGAGGGCTGGGAGGGAGGCCACCGGCACTAATATGAACCAGTTAGAAAAACAGAAGGAGAGGCCAGGCCTCAAGGCCAGCCAGGCAGGGCTTGTTTTTCCAGAATGCAAGGCCCAGGGAGGAGCGGGGTGGGGTGTGGAGACAGGCCCTGGTTCCAGTTTGGAAGCGGGCTCCTCCTCCCAGGGCCTGGATCCTGCCGAGGCTGGGGGTGGGGCGTCCTCCCAGCCAGTCCTACCTGTTGTCAGCCCTCATTCCCCCTGGCTGCTGCAGCAGCCTCCTCCCCTCGCCCAGGAGCCTGGCTGGGTCGGGCTCCCTGCTCAGGGCAGGTTGGAGAGTGAGGCTCTGGCCAGCAGGGCTGGCGCTGTGACCATAGCTCAACCCAAATGGGCAGTTTCAAAAATGCGCTGTGGGTTTTTGTGGTTGCTTAGTAGATTTTTTCCCCTCTCTTTGAGGTTTGCTTAACTAGAAAGGGTGGCTTCGGTGCAGAGCGTGTGCTCTGTTATTTCACATTTGTTTATGCGACTTGTAAGTTTTCCCAGAGCTTCAAATTTGTGCTTCAGCTGGAAAGGCTTTTCCTCCCCTCCCCTCCGGGGGTGGGTGCTCCCGGGAGCACAGAGCCCGTTTCACGGACCCCGGGCTCTGCCCTTGGTGGTGGCAGACGGGGTGGGGGCGCCCGGACAGGGGTCCCAGCCCCCATCTCCTGGCTGGGCCTGTGGTGGAGAGCTATGCCCTCAGGCTGCCGGGAGGGACCCCCGCATCCCCAGGGTGGGAGCTGCTCTGGCCCCACCTCCCAGAGGAGGAAGCGCAACCGCAAGGCCAGCGGGAAGGGCTGGTGCTGGCCCCAGGATGGCTTTCTGCGGGCTCGCAGCGGGGACGCCTTGAACTCCACAGCGGGCGCGTGGCCAGGCTGCCTGTGTGGGGAAACGCCTTGGGCCAGGGTCGCCCTACAGAGCTGGGGTTGAGGCATACGCGCCCCAGAACCCCAGATCTGCAGTGGCCCCAGCAGGGCCCCGTATGTCACAGCCACCCTGTGGGTGTCGGGCCCGCCTCTCCAAGCACTGGGCCGCTGCTGCCCACTCCTGGGCCAGAGAGGGGCCCGGGTCTGGGCTCCGACTCCCCTCACCCTCTGGGACCCAGTGGCCGAGGACCTACCCCTCCCACCAGGCCAGCCAAGGATGGGGGCGGCCCAGGGGCCGGGCAGGAGCGGAGGGGCGGTCTGCTGACTGCGACCAGCCCAGGGCTCCGTGATGTCATGCTGGGTGCTGAGGAAGGGGAGGAGGAGGGGGCCGGGCTGTTTTTCTGGGGAGTTGGAGCTCGGGAGACAAAGCGGCTGGCGGGCCAGGCAGGCGCCATGGAGCTGCGGGCCCGGGTCCTGCTCTGGAAACTCGTGCTTCTGCAGAGTGAGTCCGCGCGGGTTGGGTCGGGTGTGAGCGGCCGGGGTCTGAGCGGGTCTGGGGCTCAAGCCCCGGGTGAGGGGGATGGACGCCCCTGCGGGGAAGGGGATGGGTCTGGGGGCCCCCAGGGCCCAGGAGGGGAGGAGGTCTTAAGTCAGAGCCTCTCACAGAACTCACGCGGGACAGGGGCCCGTGGGCTGAGGGTGGGCCTCCTTCAGGGCCCTCTCGCATCCCATTTCCCGGGACACCCCTCGGGCCTATGCGCCTCTCTGTCGGGTGGGGGGAGCGGCTGGGGGTGGAGGGGGCCTGGGGCCTGCGGGGCTTGCGGGGTCTAGTCCAGCCGCCCCCCCCCGCTGTGACTCCCAGGCCCCCGAGCCCCCCCAGGGCTGGCCTGCTGACCCGGCACATTCCTCTGTCCAGTCTGGGCACTCAGTCACATCTCTGGGGCAGGAATTTGGCTTGTGGGGTGGCCAATGGTGGGGTCAGTCCCCACGTCCGGGCTTCGCGAGGTTCAGAGCTTCAGGAAGGCTGAGGGGCCCCCGAGAGGGGCCCCAGAGATCTGAGGAACCCGAGGGCTTGTGTGGCCTGGGCCTTGGCAGGTGCCACACCAGACACGCCCGTGCAGGAGCCCCCACACCTGCCTGGGGGCCAGGCCCCGGGCTCTGCGGCCTCGCTGCTGTGATGTGGCCACCGTTCCCGAGAGCGGCCCTCAGGGACAAGCACACACTCCAGAGCTGGCCTGTGCAGGGTCGAACCCTGGCCTCACCACTGACCCCCAAAAGGGCAGGTGCCATCTGAGCCCAGGCAGGCAGCCATGAGGATTAGGTGGGGGCCTGGCGGGGTGGTGGGCAGAGACCACTGTCCGTGCCGTCCTGGCTTCGCCGACTTTGCCCCACTTGTTAAGAGGGTGTGGCTGGCCCCGACCTCAGCGAGGACCACAGAAGGGGCCCAAGGGGCCGCACGAGGAGGGGGGCTGGTCTGGGCGGGTGACCAGAGTGCAGCCTCGGGCCGCCCCCTCCCCGGTGTGACTCAGACCTCTCTTTCCAGGCTCTGCTGTCCTTCTGTCCTCAGGTTAGTGACCACCCTCCCCCGGGAGCCTGGTGGGTCTTCCTGCTGTCCTGCTAGCCCCACCCTGTACCTGTCCCCTTGGGTCTCACCCTTCCTCCAGTGACCCCCCCTTCCCACCAGGGCCGTCCGGGCCCGACGGCTCCGTGGTGTCCGAGTCCGCAGTGAGCTGGGCAGCCGGTGCCCGCGCGGTGCTGCGCTGCCAGAGCCCGCGCATGGTGTGGACCCAGGACCGGCTGCACGACCGCCAGCGCGTGGTCCACTGGGACCTCAGCGGCGGCCCGGCCGGCGGCCCCGCGCGCCGCCTCGTGGACATGTACTCGGCGGGCGAGCAGCGCGTGTACAAGCCGCGTGACCGCGGGCGCCTGCAGCTGCCTCCGTCCGCCTTCCACGACGGCAACTTCTCGCTGCTCATCCGCGGTAGGGGCGGTGGGCCCGCGGCGGGGGCTGGGGGCTCCGGGGGCTCCGGGGGCGGGGGCCGGGCCGCGGGGCTCACGGCTGAGCTTTCCCCTGGGCGCAGCGGTGAAGGAGAGCGATGAGGGGCTGTACACCTGTAACCTGCACCACCATTACTGCCACCTCTACGAGAGCCTGGCCGTGCAACTCCTGGTCACCGACGACCGTGAGTGTGCCCGCCCCTCCCCCGGCGCCCACCCCCGCCCCGCGGCGCCCCGCTCCAGGCCCGGGATCCTTGACCGACTCGCTCGCTCCCCCAGCCCAGGCCGCCGGCGCGCACTGGACCGGCGAGAAGGAGGTGCTGGTGGTGGAGCGCGGTGCGCCCGCGCTGCTGACCTGCGTGAACCGCGCGCACGTGTGGACCGACCGGCACCTGGAGGAGGCGCAGCAGGTGGTGCACTGGGACCGGCAGCCGCCCGGGGTGCCGCACGACCGCGCCGACCGCCTGCTCGACCTGTACGCGTCCGGGGAGCGCCGCGCCTACGGGCCGCCCTTCCTGCGCGACCGCGTGGCGGTCGCGGCGGACGCCTTCGCGCGCGGCGACTTCTCGCTGCGCATAGACCCGCTGGAGCCCGCGGACGAAGGCACCTACTCCTGCCACCTGCACCACCACTACTGCGGCCTGCACGAGCGCCGCATCTTCCACCTGAGAGTCACCGAGCCCGCCCCGGGGCCGCCCCAGCGGGACTCGCCGGGCAACGGCTCCAGCCACGGCGGCGCGCCCGGCCCAGGTGCAGGAGGCGGCCCGGCCCGCCGAGGGAACGAATGTCCGCGGGGCCGGGGGGTCGGCCGCCGCCCCCCCCCCGCCCCGCCCCGCACCGCGCGCTTCCAGTCCCACATCAGGGACTTGGGTGTCAGCGGAGGGGACGGGTCCCGCCGCGCCGCGGGGAGGCCCGAGTCGGGGTGGGCGGCGCGGTGGGTGTCGCCGCGCACTCCCTGACGCCGCCCCCCGCCCGGTCCCCGCAGACCCCACGCTGGCACGCGGCCGCAGCGTCATCAACGTCATCGTGCCCGAGGGCCGGGCGCACTTCTTCCAGCAGCTGGGCTACGTGCTGGCCACCCTGCTGCTCTTCATCCTGCTGCTCATCACCGTGGTCCTGGCCACCCGGCAGCGCCGCCGCGGAGGTGAGCGGGGGCGGCGCGGGCTTAGGGGTGCAAGGGCCGTCCTGGCCAGAGGCGGACAGGATGCGGGGTGGTGGGGCCGGGAGGGTTCCTCCGGGCTGGGGCCCCAGGAGGGGGGCGACGCTGCCGCCAACTGGAGTCTCCCTCCCCAGGCTACGAATACTCCAACAAGAAGTCCAAGTCAAAGGCGTGAGTGCCCCTCGCAGCGCTCCCCTGGGGCCAGTAGACCAGCCGCCCTCTGCTCTAAACTCCCACCGCCCTCCCGCCTCCAGGAAGAACGTGAACATGGCTGAGTTTGCCGTGGCCACAGGGGACCAGGCTCTTTACA
Source organism: Catagonus wagneri (assembly GCA_004024745.2). Lineage (NCBI taxonomy): Eukaryota > Metazoa > Chordata > Mammalia > Artiodactyla > Tayassuidae > Catagonus > Catagonus wagneri. The sequence continues at coordinate 128,605 of PVHT020000098.1, read as the reverse complement.
GGACTGAGAACATCCAGCTCGGTGAGGACCCCCACCCAAGGGGCAGACCGGGCTCCCAGGCCCGCGGCTGGGGAGGTGCATTTGGGGGGGGCTCACCTGACTCTCCCCTGCACCAGATTACAAAAACAACATCCTCAAGGAGACGGCCGAGCGGGTGCACAGCCCCCCGCCCCCCAAGAACATTGACCTGGACCAAGGTGAGTCCGGGGGAGGGAGAGAGACCCGTGCCCATCTCAGAGCAGGCCATTCCCCACCCCACGCCCTGGGATCCCCAAGGCACCAGTCACCCCGAGGGCAGATGTCCCCGGCACTCCACCTGGATGTCTGGTCTGCCCTGTGTCCCCGTGGCAGAGGGGCAGAGGGCAGACACCCGCCCGTTCCCTTGGCTTCCAGAATTCAGGAAGGAGCACTGCAGATAAGGTGATCCCGGGCTCCTGCTGGGCCAGCAGCTCTGCCAGCTCTTATCCGTCTCGGAGGACTTCTGACCCCATGCCCGGCCCCCCTTCCAGCGGCTGGTCCCGCTGTCCTGGAACTTGGCTTGGACTGGTGCCAGACAAGGCTGCCTCCAGACCCCTCTCCTCACCAGCAGCGACAGTGGGCTCCTCGGGGCTCTGCCCGCGCTGCAGCCCTGACCCCTGCGGCCACCCTCGGCCCATGCCCTTCCCTCCTGGCACAGCGCAGACCCCGATGATGTGCGCCAAGCCCCCAGGCTCTGCTGGCCTCTGCCCGCGGGGGCTGGGGAGGGGCAGGAAGGCACTCTTGGAGGGGTTCGGTGAGGACTCTTGGAGCTGGGGTCAGCTGCAGGGCTGGTACCCCTCCTTCCTTTACCAGCCAGGCTGCCGAGGGCTCTGCAAGGGAAAGTGATGGCTGTGCCCCTGGGTAGTGTCCCCCACCTGCTGCGTCCAGCCACCTAGGGCTGCCCTGGAGCCCCTTCTCGGCCTCCCACCCTGCCGCAGCCCTGTTTCCATCAAGCTGCCTTGACAGTCACTGGGCTCCATGTGACTTTTTTTTTTTTTTTGCTTTTTAGGGCCGCACCTGCGACATATGGAGGTTCCCAGGCTAGGGGGTCTAATCAGAGCGATAGCCGCCAGCCTGCGCCACAGCCACAGCCACGCCAGATCCAAGCCACGTCTGCGACCCACACCACAGCTCATGGCAACGCTGGATCCTTAACCCGCTCGGCGAGGCCAGGGATCGAACCCACAATCTCATGGTTCCTAGTCGGATTCGTTAACCACTGCACCACGACGGGAACTCTTCCATGTGACTTTTGACCCTGACCCTCCTTCCCTCAAGCTCCTCCCTGTGCCGGAGTCCAGGGGGTGGGGCCTCATCTGACTTCTCTTTTGGCTGCGGACCAGAGCGAGTGAGGGCGGGCTGGGAGTGGCCAGTGCTCTGCTCATCCTGGAAAACTGCCACCATCACAATAAAGACCACACCTGACTTTTGGACTTGGCCCCATGAATGCCTGTGTAGTTCCCCCACCCCGTCCCCCTGGGGGGCAGAGGCCGGGGACCTCAACGCACTGTCCTTCATCTGAAGTCCCGCTGTCCTCACCCGTTCCTCGGGGTGGAAGGTCTGGGTCCACCCCGACCCAGACCCCTGGCAAGGGCGACATCAGAGCGCCTATTCCCGACTGCAGAACAGTTCCAGATCGTCCTCTGAGGGTTTACCTGGACGTGGGGCGGGGAGCATGTTGGTGGATGTGGGGACAGAAGACATCCTGTCCTCAGAAGAGGAGCAGACGCCAGAATGGGCTTAGATGCGAGGAACCAAGCGGAGGAAGCAGGTGGCAGGAGAGCCTACTGGAGGGGTGCTGGTGGGAGCAGAGAGGGTGAGGCGGGAGGGCGACCCCGAGCCCATCCTCCGAAGCCGTCGGCAATCATCGGAGCTCCCACTCCAGGGAGATGAAAACTTCCTCAGCTTGGGTGTTTTGACGAAGGTGCAGTTTCAAAACCTCCCACAAAGCAGTCATGCAATTCACTACTTACAGGTCCCGGGGTGTGTGTGTCGGGGGCCGCTCAGTGAGCCGGGGAAGGGCGGTCCTCCTCCCAGGTCACCAGTGAGCGCGAGATGGACAGCAGACTCATAAGGTGGTGGGGGCACCGGTCACTGACTCTCAGGGGCTGAGCAGCGGGTGGCCAGGTGGGACAGCAAGGCTCCAGGCTCCCCCCCTTCCCTGAACACCAGCAGAGAGCCAGGGCGGCCCTCTAAGGCCATCCTGACTGGCCTCCTTGAATTTCCTCTGGGGAAACGAGACCTGAGGGGAGAAGGCCCAGGCTTGGCTGAGTGGGTGCCACCTCACAGAGCCCCAGAGCCTACAGGAGTGGAGGTCAGGATCCCTGGTCTAGGCTCACCTAGGGGTGGTCCCCAGCCTGGACTCAGGGACTTATGGCCAAACTCTGGCTCTTGCAGCCAGTGATGGGCTGACGGGGTCTTTTCTTGTGCTGGTCTGCTGTCCCAGGATGGTCAAGGCCTGCCCGAAGGCAGAGGCCCGGGCTCCAGCCAGCTTCCCGGGGTCAGGTGGCCGTGTTGGGGACAGGTCTCAGCAGTGTCACCCCCAGGCCCTATGCTGGCGCCTCCTGCTGGTGGCCTCACGCCTTCCCCGGGGTTGGGGAGGGAGAGCCGCTCTCAGCCCCAGTGGGCTGGACCCTTCACAGCCTGCGGGGCGCTGCTCCGGGTCTTCCTTGCCCCACAGAGGACCCCCGGCTGGTTCGATGGACAGCAGCGGGACCGGGGTGTGGGGGGGGGCTGGGGAATCCCCTACACGGGCCGCCAGAGCGCTGTGCCCCTGCGCGCGCACAGCTGCGCGTGAGCCCCGTGTGGCCCGAGCGTCACACACACGGGCTGACACTTGGCACTCCCGCGTCCACAAGGGCACCGGTATTCATTTGGCCTGTGTTTCTCGGAGCCTCCATGCGCCAGGCAGAAGGCGCGTCTGTTCCGAGCTGGCGCGGGGGCGCAAAACGGAGTGGCCCCGGTTCTAGTCCGGATCCGAGAATTTTCAGCTTCCTGCGGTGCCCCCCGCCACCAGCCGATGTGACCAGGGCGCCTCCGGACTCTGAAGAGACTGAGGACCGGAGCGCGGCCGGGCCCCTCCGAGGGCTCCAGGCGGGTGCGCGACATGCAGACAGGTGTGGAGCTTCCTGAGGGTCCCCACCCACCTCTTTCCCGCCCCGCGCAGCCCCGGCCGCCCACGGCTCGAGAGCCAGGCCTTGCGGGCTGGAAGCCCCGCCGCTCGGTGGGCGCCCGGCGCGCGGGCCTTGGGGGATCCGGGCCCAGAGGCAGGAATAGAGGCCCCGCCCCGCCCGCCTGCGCGTGCGCAGCTCCTCCCCCGCGCCGCGGTCGGCCGGTGACGTCAGGCCGACAGCTCTCGGGCGCCCCCAGCGGCCGCGCGCAGACGAGCCTGCGGTCCCTTTAACGCGCGGCCCGAGGGGGCGGCGGCGGCGGCGGGGCGCACGGACGAGGCGGGCCTCGTGCCCTCCCTGCCTGCGTCCCGGGCCGGGGGCGCATGGGCGGCCTCGGGCGGCTGGGCGGCAGCCGGGGCGCGCGCGGGGCCGAGGCCGAGGCCGGGGCCGGCGGGGCGGGCGGGGCCCGGGCGGCCGGGCGGGGGCGCGGGGGCCTGGTCGCGGCCGGGCCGGGAGCGGCGCGCGGGCGGGGCGCGGGCGGGGCGCGGGCGGGCGGGCGGCGGGGAGGCGCCCGCGTCCGAGGCCCGGGCCGGGCCTGAGCGCCGCGCCATGGCGGAGACCAAGATCATCTATCACATGGACGAGGAGGAGACGCCGTACCTGGTCAAGCTGCCCGTGGCGCCCGAGCGCGTCACGCTGGCCGACTTTAAGAACGTGCTCAGCAACCGGCCGGTGCACGCCTACAAATTCTTCTTCAAGTCCATGGACCAGGACTTCGGGTCAGTGGGCCGCGGGGCCTGTGCGAGGGCGCGCGTGTCGGCACCTGTCTGCGCCAGGCAGGGCAGGGGGCTCCTGGGACTGTGCCTGCGCGCGCAGGGGCGGTGTGTCCCATCTGGCTGTACGCTGAGCGGGGTACGCCTGGGCCCCTGCCCGCCTGCCCGCCCGGGAGCCTTTGAGCTCTGAACCGTGGGCAGGCGAGGATCCTGGCTTCTCCACTCCAGCCCTCCGCCCTGCTCCGCCCTGTCCTGACTGTGCAGGACCCGAGGGTGGTGGGGGTGGCGGGGGTCTGTAGTCCAGGTCCGCCTCCGGAGCCCCACCTTGGCACCTGTCAGCGTCAGGGCCCGCTGTCTCCCTTGTGTGGAGGGCAGGTGCGTAGGCATGACCCGGACAGCCTGAGATTCATGGGACTTGGGTCAGAGGGGTGTCCGAGTGTCAAGTGGAAGGGGTTGGGGTAGGGGGCAGGGGGGCAGCCACCCAGTGGGTCCCCTAGTTAGCCTTGGGGGAAGTGATCTGGTTTGGGACAGGGGTGCAGGTCTGTCTGCTGGGGTCTCTAGCAGTTTCTGAAGGCTCAAGACAGCCTCATCTTGTTCTCCAGAGTCCTCAGGACAGGCCGAGGTCAAGGGTCGCCAGAGACCTTGGGGCTTTATTTGGTCACGCAGCCCTGCCCCGGGATTGCTGGCTGCAGCGCCTGTCTGTGCTGAGCCACATAGCACGTGGGTTCCTGGAGCAGCCTCGGGGTCAGGGTCCCCAGGCCTGCACTTAGTGGCGGCTGTCCTGGCCGAGGGGACCTCCCGATTGTGCGGGGGCCGGGCCTTTTTAACAGTGAGCGGTGAGCAGGAGGCTGGCTCTCCACGTGGGGCCTGACCCGGCACAGCCACGGGTAACCCGAGTCTCCTGCTCAGAAGTGCTGGGGGGGCACCCAGAGGCCTCATGGGCCGAGCAGGTGTGCCTGGGCGCCCTCGGGCAGCCCGTGTCCTTGTGTGTGGCTGTGTCTCGGGACTTTGACATTGAGGCCATTTCCTGGATTCTGTGGTTCGCACGGGCCCTGGGCAGGCCCAGGTCGGGTCAAGCTGAGGCCACTGTGTGGCCCTCAGCGAGGCCTGAGGGCTGTGTGGATGACTGGACTCGCTTGGGCCTGCCCAGCAGGAGGGAGAGGCAGAGACAGGAGGGAGGGTGTACCCAGGGCGGCCTCAGAAAGCTGGATGCCCCCGACCCTGCCAGGCCCAGGCTGGGCTCCACAGCGTAGGGCATCGATTCGGGGCGTGCGGTCCAGGCACGGAACTCCGTGTGCCGTCCCCAGTCTCCTTTGGGTATGGCCTGCTTCGGGTGTTAGCGTCAGGTGTGCAAAAGGGTTTGGTTTTTATCTTTATTATTTTAACAGAAATTGCTAGCGTCACATGTGCTCTGTCACAGACTGAAGTCAGCAGGGAGCGTGTGGCCAGGCAGGCGCCCGGCCCCCCCAGCTGGCTGCCCTTGGACCATGATCTGGGGTGCGTCCTGAGGGGTGTGACGCTGCTCCTGTGTCTGACAGCCACTAAGCTGCAGAGACCCCTGTCCCCTGCAATGTGTTCTCCTAGCAGAGGCCGGGCCTCCTGGAGAACTTGCAGGGCCCGCGGTCCCTGGCCTAGGAGGACAGTGCGCAGGCAGATCTGGGTCCTAAAGCGCGTGTAGGAGTTCTTTGGGTTATCTGAACGTGTCTGGGATGTGGGGGAGGGAATAAGAGCAGGCTGGCAGGCTGGGCTGGGACAGAGGGAGGGTTTGGGGTGACTCTGGAAGGCTCACCTCATCTCCCACCCCCACCTCTGGTTCATGGCCTGTTGGCCTCAGGGGACCCTTGGATCAGCCGCCTCTCCCCCCACCCCAAGATCTGCCTACAGAGCTTCAGCTCTTATTTATTCTGTAGAATCATTTATTCAGTGAAATAAGTTTTCTCTGGGAGGAGCTGGTTAGTCATTCACACTTTAGTATGAACGAGAGCTGGAGGCTCGCCCTGGATGCCTAGTGGTTGTAGCTGGAGGCTGTCTGGAGTGCAGGTCCTGGCTGGGCTGGGTAGCCGCGGTCTCAGAATCGGGTCTGTGAGGGCATCTGCTGAGCTGCGTGGCCTGTCCTGACCCTTCATGCCGCTGTGGGAGCCTAAGGTGTGGCCACAGACACGTGCTCTGGGCCGAACCCCTCTCCTCCCCGTGGGCCTCTTTGGCCAAATGGGTGGCAAGTCCTGCACCCACTTCCTACTTTTCCCATGCAGGTCACAGCTGTTGTGTCCCAGCGAAGCTGCAGGGGGTGTCTGGGCCTGGGGCGAGCTGGCCTGGAGGTGGGCCGGTGCTGGTGCACGAGTGGCCTGGCCTGGCCCGGCCTTGGGGCTGAGGAGCAGAGGTTGAGGGCATTTGGTCACAGATTTCTGCCACCAGGGCCGCTTTGCACTTGGCCCTGGCTGCACTTGGCATGAAGCCATCTGTCTGGTGGTGGCCCCGGCCCCTCGGTATCTGGGCCAGGAGCTCCAGTCTGCGGGGGCACCTGTCTGTGGTTTTGGGTGGCGTGGGGGCGCTGTGCTTGGCCTGGCCCAGAAGGCCCGCGGTCCCCGCCACCCTGCCGCCGTGCCGTCCGGGGCCGGGAAGGTCTGGACTGCTCACCGCAGAGCCCGTGGCGGGCCGTGGAGGCCTGGGACCCCTCACCCCGGAGCCCGCGGCTGGTCAGGAGGCAGTGAGGGGACAGATAAAGGCTCTCTGGGAGCTGAGGACTCCTAACTCATGGGGACCCAGTTGGAGCCACACGGCTGGGAAGGACCGGCCGTGGCGTGCGGCGGTCTCCGGGGGCCCAGGGGTCCTTCTTGGCCCCTGGCTTAGCTCCCAGGGCCGCACTCTGAGCAGAGTCCTCACTGGGGCGAGTCTGCGGGGGCGGCGGGTGGGGCTGGGCAGCCCAAGTTGGAGGTTCACTGGGATCTCGCCAGGAACTCTGAGGTTGGGGGCAAGGTGCCAGTGGGGTGCCTTCACTGACCCCCGCTCCTGAGGTCTGTGCTCCTGCCCGCTGAGGCCCAGCCCGGGAGGGGGCCCCGGGGCGGTCTGGGGGCGTCTCCCCCCTTCCCGGCCGTCGGCAGGCTGGGCGGCTCTGTGCACCCCACGCCCTCCATCTGGGGACTTGCTGCCTGCCCTCCCTCCCTGCTGTCCCGGCCCCCAGGGCAGGGCGCTGTCTGTGGAGGCTGGGAGCAGTGTTTCTCGGCCACGGAGGGCGGGGGAGGCGGCGCCTGGGAGGGGCGTGGGTGGGTGCGTGGAGGCTTCAGGCAGCCCTGGGGAATGGGCCATCTTGGGGCACTGGCTGCCTGGGCAGTGGGGGCTTGGGGTGCTCCCGGGCACTTCCCCCCACCCTGGGGTGCCTGCCTTGGGGGTGCTAGGCAGGCCCCAAGGCGAGTCACAAAGGGCAGGGCCGGGGGTGCAGTGGAGGTGGCTGGCTGGCTGGGCTCCCTGGGCCGTGAAGTGGGCACCAGGTCCCTCCTGGGCCTGTGGCTGCTTGGGCGCCCGGGAGGGCTCGCTGCAGTCGCCTGTACGTTGGCTGCTGCTGGGCAGAACCTCAGGCGCCCGCAGGCCATCCGGGTCTCCCTGTGGTGACAGCTCCTCTGTGGAGCCTCCTTGGCTGAATCTTGGCCTGGGTCCCGGCTCCCTGGAGCCCAGCTCTGCTGGACGGTGGGGAGCGAGTGGGGCCGCAGGCAGTGTCTGCTTGTCACCAAGGAGAGGAGGGGCCAAGGAGGGACTCTTTCCATCTGCCGGGGTGGCCCCCTTACTGTGCGTGGGTGCTGGCTCTGGGGGGGTGGGCAGGTGGTCACCGTAGCCCCAGCAGTGCCCTCTCCCTCCAGACGGGCCCCACCTGCTCCGCCCACTCTGCCCCAAGGGCCCTGCCCCCGGCGGAGGTGGTGTGCCAGCTCGGCGGGGGCCTCCTGCACCTGCTGCGGCCTAGGACCAGCCAAGTCGAGGTGTCCAGGCCCAGCAGGCCCCGAGGCTGCCTTCCTGCCTGGTCTCCAGCTCCTCTTTCCGCCCTGGGCCCGAGTCCCAGGTGTAGGAGTCCGCGGCACTGGGCGGGGCCGACTCTGGGGGGCGGCCCCCGGGGCCCCTCCTGCTGCCGGCCCCGCCCTGCCTGCCCTGCTCCCTGGGCCTCCAGGAGGTGGCAGTGTGGGGTGTGCTGGGCCACGGCCGCGGCCCTTCCTTGCTGCCCTCCTCACTCCTTTGAACCTGACGCCTAGATCTCCCCAGCCTGTTTCTGACCCCAGGGTCACTGGCCTCCTTCCCAGGTGGCGCCGCCCTGGCCTCTGCAGCCTGCCCTTCCCAGCCCTCGAGCTCACCCGGCTGGGGCGGCAGCGAGGGACAGGCCAGGGCTAGCTGCTGGGCAGTGGCTGGTGGGGCTTGCTGACCTCCAGGGCCAGAGACTTCCTGTGGGCCATCTGACCCCAAGCCTGCCTCTCCAGGTCTCTGGGCTGGTGCAGTCTGTGCTGGTGCAGTTGGGCTGGTGCAGCGCGTGGCGTCTGCTTCTGTGTCCCTGGTGGCCGATGGGGCTGCCTCCGAGTGTGTGTGCTTGTGGGTGTGTGTGCTGGGCACCCTGACCTGCCCGTGTCCGGGGTCCCTCTGTGCTGAGGCCCCCCGCGGTGTGAAGCAGGTGCTGTTCTGGGCCGGCGGGGGTCCCTGCCCTCGCACTCCACTCTCTGGAGACACGGGCGCCGCGCGGCGTAGACGCTCGCGTTTCATGGTGCTCTGGGCAGTGACCTGCTGTGGCGGGTTGAGTCTGGCCCCTCGGAAGGACGCCGAAGTTTCCCAGTGAGGGAGCTTGCTGGGCGAGGGCGCGCACGCGGACTGACGTCTGGGCCTGTGGTTGGACGCCCGGGGGGCACGCGCCAGGCCGGCTGGGGGCCTTCTTCCGGCGCCTGCTGGGTGGGGGCAGGCCCCCGGGTGGCGGCCTCACGGCTGCGTCGGCCCACAGGGTGGTGAAGGAGGAGATCTCCGACGACAACGCCAGGCTGCCCTGCTTCAACGGCCGCGTGGTCTCCTGGGTGAGTCTGCAGGAGGCTGGACACCCGTGCCCGGGGCCCTGCTGGGGTGGCCTGGAAGCCTCGTCGCTGAGCCTTGCCTCTCCTCTGCAGCTGGTCCTGGCCGAGGGCGCGCACTCGGACGCGGGGTCTCAGGGCACTGACGGCCACACGGACCTGCCCCCGCCTCTAGAGCGGACGGGCGGCATCGGGGACTCCCGGCCCCCCTCCTTCCAGTAAGGACTCTGGGGGCGGCTCTGAGCCCAGTGGTTCCGAGGGGCCTGCCAGGCCTGCCGGGGGTGGAGGGGGCTGCCGAGCAGGGGCCCGTGGTCAGCCGGTGCTGGTCAGCAGAGGCCCAGAGCGGGCTGGGGGGGTGGACGGGGCCTGCCAGAGCTGGAGCTCCACCCGACAAGGGAGGAAAGGAGCCGAGGGGCGTCCACGGCCCGGCCGGTCCCACCCCGCCTTCCTCTTGGCGCAGCCCGAACGCCAGCAGCCGCGATGGGATGGACAACGAGACTGGCACAGAGTCCGTGCTCAGCCACCGGCGGGAGCGAGCCCGCCGCCGGAACCGGGAGGAGGGTAACTAGGCCACACCTTTGACCCCCCCCACCCCCCGCCGTCCTCCCGTACTGCCCCTGTCCAGTGGGGTCTCTTGGTAGAAGTTCCTGACTCAGGTTGCAGGTTCGATCCCTGGCCTTGCTCAGTGGGTCGAGGATCTGGCGTTGCCGTGAGCTGTGGTGTAGGTTGCAGACGCGGCTAGGATCCCACGTTGCTGTGGCTGTGGCGAAGGCCGGCGGCTACAGCTCCTGTTAGACCCCTAGCCTGGGAACCTCCATATGCCGCGGGTGCGACCCTAGAAAAGGCAAAGAGACAAAAAAAAAGTTCCTGACTCAGCCGACCAGGATCCTAGTGACCCCCCAGCAACCCTGACAGCAGGTGCTCGGGGGGGCCCCGCAGCCAGCTCCCCTCCCTGCTGTGCCCACAGCTGCCCGGACCAATGGGCACTCGAGGGGGGACCGGCGGCGGGACCTGGGGCTGCCCCCTGACAGCGCGTCCACCGTGCTGAGCAGCGAGCTCGAGTCCAGCAGCTTCATCGACTCGGACGAGGACGACAACACCAGCCGGTGGGCGCGGGCGGGTGCCCCGGCGCGGGCGGGTGTCCGCGTGCCCTCGAGCAGGGCCCGGCCCGGCCGACTCGCATCCGCGGAGCTGCGGGGTCCCAGCCAGGGCCTGAGCCTCTCCGGAGCACGTCCGCGCGGGCTGCCCTGGGCTGCGCGCAGGGGGAGAGGGGGCCGGGCCCTGACTCTGTGCGCCCGCAGGCTGAGCAGCTCCACCGAGCAGAGCACCGCGTCCCGCCTCATCCGGAAGCACAAGCGCCGCCGGCGGAAGCAGCGCATGCGCCAGGCAGACCGCGTAGGTGGGGGGCGGGCAGCTCCGTCCTCCGGGGCCGCAGCCCTGCCCACCGCCCCTCACGCGGTGTCCCCCCGCCCCCAGGCCTCCTCCTTCAGCAGCATCACCGACTCCACCATGTCCCTGAATATCATCACCGTCACGCTCAACATGGGTGAGGCCTCCGCTGCCGGCCGCCGGAGGGGCGTGGGGCTGGGGGGGGCGCGCGCTCACCCACCCGCCCCCGCAGAGCGGCACCACTTCCTGGGCATCAGCATCGTCGGCCAGAGCAACGACCGGGGCGACGGCGGCATCTACATCGGCTCCATCATGAAGGGCGGGGCCGTGGCCGCGGACGGCCGCATCGAGCCCGGCGACATGCTGCTGCAGGTGCGGGGCTGGCCACGGCGCGGAGGGGGCGGCCTGGGGTCTGCACCCGCACCCACTGCGCTGACCCCCCCCCAGGTGAACGATGTCAACTTTGAGAACATGAGCAACGACGACGCCGTGCGTGTGCTGCGCGAGATCGTGTCCCAGACCGGGTGAGGCGCGTGCGGGGGGTGGGTGGGGTGGAGGGCGCTGCCTGGGGACTCGCGGTGTGACCCGCCCGCCCCGCAGGCCCATCAGCCTCACTGTGGCCAAGTGCTGGGACCCGAGCCCTCGGAGCTACTTCACTGTCCCGAGGGGTGAGTGACCCCACGGGGCTGGCGGGGCGGGGGCGGGGGCGCCCAGCCCAACCTGAAGGGCCTCTCTCCCTGTGCCCCTGCGCCCTGCTTCCCCCCACTGTCCGTTCGTCTGTTGCCGTGCGGTGGCCGCCCAGCTGACCCGGTTCGGCCCATCGACCCGGCCGCCTGGCTGTCCCACACGGCGGCACTGACCGGAGCCCTGCCCCGCTACGGTACGAGCCCCTGCTCCAGCGCCGTCACGCGCACCAGCTCCTCCTCACTAACCAGCTCTGTGCCCGGCGCTCCGCGTAAGTGGCGGCTCCCGAGATCAGAAAACGGAGGCATCCGAGGGCCCAGCTGAGGCGCCCGCCTGGCTCGGCCACACCCGAGGGCTATCCTGGCTCGAGTGTTGGTGCTGCTGCCAGGCCCACATGGGCAGACACAGTACCCTGGGGTCACGGACACGTGGGCGCCCCGCACACACCCTCCTCCCAGCCCTCTGTCCGTAGTGGGAGGGAAGGGACCTGGGGGCCCGGGCCAGGCCTGCCCCGGGGTCTGCCGTCGGGCGGGGGCGGGGGCGGGGGCGTCCACGTGGCTCTCACTCTGCTTTTCTGCCACTAACATGACTAATAGGGCCAGCTTGTGCGGAAGGGGCTGGAGGGGGCCTGGTCTCCACCCTGTGGGGGGCCCGTCTGCGGCGTGGGGGTGGCCTCGCCTGGTGGGACCCTAGACCCTGCTGCAGCCTCTCTCGGTTGGAGACGAAGGCCCACCCGCGCCCCCGGGCCGCTCCGTGCCTGTGGGGTCTGTCGGGTGGGGGAGGGTCCTTGCAGCCGAGCCAGCAGCCGTGGCTGAGCGGGCGGCCGTGCCTTGCAGAGCTGGAGGAGGCGCCCCTGACGGTGAAGAGCGACATGGGCGCTGTGGTCCGGGTCATGCAGCTGCCGGACTCGGGCCTGGAGATCCGCGACCGCATGTGGCTCAAGATCACCATCGCCAACGCTGTCATTGGTGAGGGTTCCGGGTGGCGGTGGGGTTGGGGGCAGTGGGGGCAGCCCGGGGCCCGCGCCTGACGCCCGACGCCGGCTGCGCCAGGGGCGGACGTGGTGGACTGGCTGTACACGCACCTGGAGGGCTTCCGGGAGCGGCGGGAGGCGCGCAGGTACGCCAGCGGCATGCTGAAGCGCGGCTTCCTGCGGCACACGGTGAACAAGGTCACCTTCTCCGAGCAGTGCTACTACGTCTTCGGGGACCTGTGCAGCAGTGAGTGAGGGCCGCGGGCGGGGGCACGGAGGGCCCGTCCGCCCCGCCTCACCAGCCCCGCCCTCACCGGTCCCCTCCTGCAGATCTCGCGGCCCTGAACCTCAACAGTGGCTCCAGTGGGGCCTCGGATCAGGACACGCTGGCCCCGCTGCCCCACCCAGCCGCCCCCTGGCCCCTGGGCCAGAGCTACCCCTACCAGTACCCGGGGCCCCCGCCCTGCTTCCCACCCGCCTACCAGGACCCTGGCTTCGGCTACGGCAGCGGCAGCGCTGGCAGCCAGCAGAGCGAAGGTGAGAGCCGCGGGCGGGCGTCCAGCCCCCCGCTCCCCGCCGCCTGGCTCTGCCCTGTTGCCCACCCCCCGCCCCGTGCACTCCCGCCTGCTCTGTGCTCGGGCCCTGGGTGGCTTCTCCTGGAAGGGGTGAGTGGCTGAAGGGCGCCGGGGAGAAGAAGCTGGAAGCCTCGGGGGGCGGCTGGTGTTGCAGACGTGGCAGAGGCCAAGGCAGGGGTGGCGTGCGAGTGGGGGCGTGGTGGCGTGCGAGTGGGGGCGTGGTGGAAGGCGCAGGGCCGCAGGACACAGCGGAGGACAGATGCTCCCCTGGGCCCGCAGCGGCCGGGAGCCAGCGGGGGGCAGTTTCGCAGACACGCGCGGCCGTCGCAGGGGTGTGTGGGGAGGCTGAGCAGAGACGGGGGCTCGGGGTCCCTGAGGAGAGGCCTCGTGGGAGCAGGGTCCCAAGGTTGAGCCTCAGGGAGGTGCTCGTGTCCCCAGCGTCTGGGAGGGTCGGGGGCTGGCCCCGCACGCCCGGGTGGTGCAGAGAGCGGTGGGTCAGAGGGCCACAGAGTCCAGGGAGAAGCTGTGTCGGGTGCCCGGGGGCCCTGCACAGGCCCAGCTGGCGGGGGGCACGCCCGGGCGGCGGGCGTGGGTGCCCGGGCCGGGCCGGGTATGTAACTCCTCTGTCCCTTGCTTTGTGCTGAGCAAGCCTTAGACTGAAGGACTAGCGGAGCGGACCCTCGGGGCCGGTAAGCCAGGGCCCTGCCCCGCGCCCCCGTCGGCACGTCCCCAGCCAGTGGGCGTCTTCAGGTTCCCAGCACTTCCTGGGAGCCCAGGAGGGGCCCAGCTGAGTAGCTGGCCGGGGTTCCGGGGTCAGATCGAAGGAGGGTCTTTGGAGGTGGGCGGCGTCCAGAGCGGCCGGCCGGCCGGCGTGCGGGCGCACGGGGCCTTCTCTGGGCCTCAGTTTCTCAGCAGCAAGACCAGGCCTTTGGCTCAGGCACTGGGGTGAGGAGCTGGGCATCAGGCTACCCTCGGAGTGTCCCTGCCTGTCTGCCACTGTCCCCCGCCCCCCGCCTGCTTCAGGTGCTCCTGCTTCCCCGGGCGGGGCCGGCCCAGCACCCCCGTCTGCATGGCTGCCCGCGCCGCCCCGCTCAGGACCACCCGGTTGTGCCCCCGGTTGCCCTGGCAACAGCCGGCTGTCCCGGAAGAAGCCGGGCCTGACCCTGACCGGCCCATTCCTCTCCCTGCTTCTTGACCCCAGGAAGCAGAAGCAGTGGGTCCCCCCGGAGCGCTGGCGGGAGCAGCCGTCGGGCCCTGGGTCGAGAGAAGGAGATCCGGTCAGCCGGAGCTGGGGGCAGCGGCAGCGAGTCGGACCACACAGCGCCAAGCGGGGTGGGTGGCGGCGGCTGGCGGGAGAGGCCAGGTAGTCAGCTCAGCCGCGGCAGCAGCCCGCGCAGCCAGGCCTCGGCTGCTGCCCCTGGGCTCCCCCCACTGCACCCCCTGACAAAGGCCTACTCGGCGGTGGGCGGGCCGCCCGGGGGGCCTCCTGTCCGGGAGCTGGCCGCTGTCCCCCCAGAGCTGACGGGCAGCCGCCAGTCCTTCCAGAAGGCCATGGGGAACCCCTGTGAGTTCTTCGTCGATATCATGTGACCGAGGAGGGTGCCCGCGGCCTGGTCCTGCTGCTCCTGCGGGCAGCGCGGTGCCTGGAGCCGGCGCGGTTTGCCTCAGTGGCTGTCTGGGTCGGGCCAGCCTGTGCTGGGTGCCACGGGGTCTGGGCCCAGACAGAGAATGGCACAGGCGGGGAGGTGAGGACACCCAGCGGGGGGCCTCCAGCCCCGGCGCTCAGGCAGGTCTGACCTGTTGCCCTGGGCGCGTGCCTCAGGGACCGCCCTCAGCCGCAGAGCTGTGCACGGGGCCTCAGACTGAGCTCAGAGGTGGCGCTGGGCCTGGGTCCCCCCTTTACCCGGTTCACAGGCCCCACCCGTCTTGCCCAGGCTGGGGGCCCTCTTGGGAGTGGGATCAGAGCCCCAGGGCCCTCGTGGCTGCCCAGGGTGGGCGTCCGTAATTTATTTATTTATTGCTGGCCTGTGCGCCTGGGGGCAGTGGCAAGTCAGCAGCCCACCCACAGCCACCGGCGCAGAGTTTGATGTCTCCCCACGCCTGCAGGGGCACAGGTCAGGTCTGGAAGCGGGTGGGAGGGCTGCGAGGGGAGTTGGAGATGGTTGGCGCTTGGGGGGCATAGTCCAGTTGGCGGGAGGGGGACCGTGACCCCAAACGGCAAGGGGCACAGACGCACACAGCTGCTGCAGGGTCCGGGGCAGAGGCCTTGGCCAGCTCGCCCTGCCCTTTCTCGCTGCCCTCGGTGCCCCCCGCCTCCCCCGCACACGCTACTTCCGTCCTGGCGTCCCTGGCCTGCACCCGTCTGCACTGTAGATGCGGCATCGAGTCGGCGCGTCCGTCCAGATGGTTAATAGAGCTGCTTCTGTGTAAATGCTATTTTAAACACTAAAAAGCATTTAATTTTATGGGACTGGTGTGTGGCCTGTCTCTTCTTTCCCACTTTTCAGAGGTTGGGGTGCAGGGGCTGGGGTCAGCCTCCCGGGGGCAGCCAGGAGCTGACCCAGGACCAGCTTGCTGCTGTCCTCCCGGTGCCAGCTCAGCCACAAAGCCCTGGCACGGTAGCCCTGGCAGTGGTCTTCTGTCCGTGGTGCTGGCTTCTGGTTGTGGGGGGGGGTTCCACATGGCTGGCGCTGGCCTCGGTGCTGCCCCCATCCTGCCTGGGCTCTGTCCACGGTGCTGGAGGTGGCTGACTCCCATTTACTGGGTCAGACCGGTAACTGGGGAGAGAAGGCGCTGGGTGCCCTCCTATCCTGAGTGGGGCCCACGCTGGGGCCCACGGTCAGGCTCACACCCTGCAGGGGGTCAGGAGAGCCCCAGCCTACCCACCAACCTCCTGCTCCTGTGATGCTTGGAGGGGCTGCCGGGTGGGGCTCTCCTGAGAGCTCGGCTGCGGCGCCAGGGCTAGGAAAGCGTCCCAGGGCACCTCTCAGGGACGGGGGCTGGGTCACCTGTGCGGGCCAGGGCTCAGCTGGGACGGGGACGGCCTGACCCTGGGTCCCGTGGCACTGAGGCCCCTTATGCGGCCTGCAGGTCGCTGTGGGGTCAAGGGTGGTGGAGTCTCAGAGTCAGGGCACAGTCTGCCGGTTGCTGCGCAGGGACTTGGTCTGGGGGCACCCTGACTAGGTCTGAGGTCACTGGGGGGAGGTCACTGGGTCGGGGTCACAGTCTCCTCCCCTCCCCCACTGCCCCCCTGCCCCCCGGCATCTCCAGGCCCTCCCTCCAGGAAGAACGTTGGGGTGTTGAGGTCGGGCCGCCTCAGCAGCAGGTAGCACTTGGGCAGGTGGAAGGCGGCCAGGATGCCCAGCACACAGAGGAGGGCGGCAGCCATGTGCACAGCAGGCTGGGAGGCCACAGGCACGTTGGCCAAGAGGGGCACAAAGGAAACCCATGTGATGAGGTAAGCCAGAGTGGCGAAGGTCAGGCCGCGGGCACCGTTGTAGCGGCCAGGCTGGCTCTGCACCTGGAAGGTGCCCAGAAAGCAGAGGAAAGCCAGCGTGGCATTGGCAGCGTGCACCAGGCTGAAGCTGATCCAGGAGCGCACGCGGCAGCGCACCAGCGCCTCTGTGGGCAGCGCGAGCCAGTCTGTCTCCACCTCTGGCGGGAAGGCCACCAGGTACCAGGTGCAGAGCGCTGCCTGTGCCAGCATGGCGAGCAGCACCGCCAGCCAGGCCCAGCGCCCCCACAGGTGGCCACAGAGCCAGTCGGCCCAGCTTGGCGGCAGCTCTGACCTCGCAAAGATCTCGGCCGCCTGCAGGAAGAAGGTGCTCAGGCAGCCGGCGAGCGGGAGGTGGAGCAGCGGCTGCTGGGCCAGGCAGCTGGCGGGGCTGGGCCGGCCCGGGAACAGGAGGACGCTCAGGCAGACGAGGCCCAGGCAGGCCAGGCCGAAGCAGGCCCGCGGCCCACCAGAAGCCCGCACCAGCGGGCTGTCTCGGTGCCAGACGAAGAGCCCCAGAGCTGCCAGCACCAGGCCCAGAGCCAGGCCCAGCAGCACGAGCAGCACCAGCACGGCCGGCTCCCCCCACTCCAGGAACCTGGGCCTGCGGGGGAAGCACCGGGTGCTCCGGTCCGGGGACCACTGGTCCTGGTCACACTGGGCACAGAGGGCGTCGTCTGAGGTGCGGGAGGAGAGAGCGGGCGCTGTGGGGCGCTGGCTTCCCCCGGCTCTCCCCTGCCTCAAGGCCAGGCCTCCGAGCCTCTGGGGACCTTCCCCACGGGGGAGGCCGGCCCAGGGGAGGCTTACCTGGGCTGCGCTGGTAGCTGCCCGCCTTGCAGTCCACGCAGTCGTAGCAGCAGGAGTGGAAGCCCTTCACGCGGCGCACCTGGCCGTCCCCGCACTGCCGAGAGCACTGGGACACAGGCTCCTGCGGGGGGCTCGAGGCTCAGGCCGCCCGGAGCCGCCCCGGCAGTGCCGGGCTCACTCCCGGCCGTGGGGGCGCCGCTCTGCGGCCGGGAACGCAGCCCCGGACTCACTCACCTTGTTCCCCGGCGTGTGCCAGCGCACCCGGGAGCGCCAGAGACTCAGGCGGCCGTTGAAAGTGCCCACGGTGCACAGTGTGGGCATCGCGTCCTGCCACACCCACAGCTTCAGGTCGTAATCCATAGCCACGTTCCCGCTGGCGTCGAAGCGCAGCGTCAGGCCGTGTGCACGGAAGCTCAGGTTGTACATGTTCTCCAGGAGCTGGCGGGCGGGGTGCTGGCTGGGGAGCGGCCGCCAGCCCGAGCCCCCCCATCCCCGCCCTGCCGCCCCCCCCAATTGCCGGCGGCTCCCGCGCCCCCACCTGCCAGGGCCGCACGGGCCCCCGCGCCCCCACCTGCCAGGGCCGCACGGGCCCCCGCGCCCCCACCTGCCAGGGCCGCACGGGCCCCCGCGCCCCCACCTGCCAGGGCCGCACGGGCCCCCGCGTCCCCACCTGCCAGGGCCGCACGGGCCCCGGCGGCCCCACCTGCCAGGGATGCACGGGCCCCCGCGCCCCCACCTGCCAGGGCTGCACGGGCTCCTGCGCGGGGCAGCCCGAGGCATCGCAGAGCAACGTGTCATGGAGCGCCTGGGCCACGCCGTACACGGCCGCGTAGGCGGGGAAGCTCCGGTGGTACATCAGCCCCTCGGACAGGCTCTCCAACGTGACGTGGTCACACTGGGGGCAGCGAGGCCCCACCACGCGCTCCTCTAGGTCCTGCGGCCGCTCGGCGTCCAGCAAGGCGCAGTAGGCGGGGTCGGCAGCCAGGGCCAGGCGGGTCTGCACGTAGGCCGAGAACTTGGGGATCCGGGCGCCCTGGTGCAGGAAGCCGAGCACGGTGCCCACCCGGGCCATGCCCGGCAGCGTCATGACCAGGTCCGAGGTCAGCCAGGCCTCGCTGGCCACCCACACCTTGGGCAGGAGCCTGCAGTGCAGGCTGTGGCTGAAGAAGCTGCGGGCGGCGCGGGCGGAGGAGAACAGCACCACCACCTGCACGCTGCTCTGGTTTACCCGGGGCAGCAGGCCCTGCACGCAGTCCAGCCTCGGGCTGCCGCCCTGGGGCAGCGGCACAATGCCCTCGTGAGCGATGCAGATGCCCTTGGTATTGGCCAGGCTGGAGAAGAGGCTCATGCCCTGCCGGCCGTACTCGTCGTCGCTGCCCACGACGGCCACCCAGTTCCAGCGCAGCTCCAGCAGCAGCTCCACCATGGCCGCCGCCTGCACGCGGTCGCTGGGCACCGTGCGGAAGAAGGAGGGGAAGGTCTCGCGGCTGCTCAGCCGGTCCGTGCTGGCGCTGTAGCTGACCTGCGGGCCAGAGGCACCTCCTGACGGGGGGTGCCCGAGGCGCACAGGGCGGGGGCACCCCGGGGAGAGGCAGGCGCACCTGTGGCATGAGGAAGAAGCTGAAGAACTTGCCGGTGACGAGGGCGACCTCGGACATGTGCGGCCCGATGACGGCCAGCACGCGGGGCCGGTACTGCGTGTAGTCGCAGTCGGCGGTGATGCTGCGGCTGCCGGCCTTGGCCATGAACACCAGGCTGGGCTTCATGGCGACCATGGGCTCTGAGCAGGTGTCGAAGACGTCGTAGCCCAGGCGCAGTCCGGGCAGCAGCGCCGAGCCGTTGTTGATCTCCTCCACGGCCATCATCATGGCCATCGCCCAGAGCAGGCCGAGGGGCGAGAACCTGGGGCCACAGGGGCCGTGACTGACCGACGCCGCTCCCCCAGAGCCGAGCCACCCCCACTCCCACCTACCTGGTGCACACGGTGGCGTTGGGCTGTGTCCTGTTGCCCAGCCCCACGTCCTCGGTGGAGCCCAGGGGGAAGAGCCCCCCCAGCACGTAGTGCCCGGGCATGCTGAGCTGCCGGGACAGGCACAGCGGGGCCCCCAGCCCGCAGCCCAGGAGGGCCATGAGGCCCAGCAGAGTCAGGCCTGGCATGGTAGGTGGCAGCTTCCGGCAGGGATGGCAGCGAGCAAGCTCTCTGGGGCCCAGACATGGGTAGTCGGGGCGGGTGGGCGGGGGCGAAGGATTTGGTTAGCAAAATGCTGGCCGGTCCTCACCTGCCCGCTCAGGGCCCTGGGGACTCGCCCCACCTCCTGGGCCCCGCGGGTCTGCTTACCTTGGACTCATTCCGATGCCACCACCAGACTCCCTGGCTGACAGTGGCCTGGGCAGGCGGGCTCGGGGCAGCCACTGACCACGACCTTGCTGACTCCTTGTGCCCCAGCCCCTGGTACCCACCTCTTCCTGGAGGGGCAGGGTCACACTGGGCCTGCCCGCCAGTGAGCCCGGCTTGGGTGCCAGTGCCCTGCGAGCGGGCACAGAAACCATCTCCAGCCCCGGGGAAGTGCTGTCGGCACCTGGTGGGGAGGACTGCAGGGGTGGTTTCAACTGCAGGCCTTGGGGGCAGCCTGAAGGGGGTGTCCCCAGCTCTGCCAACCAGCCAGGAGCACAGTGGACCACTGGCCAGCCTGGCCTCCACCCTGCAGCTGCGGAGAGAGGGCCCCAAGGTGGAGGCCACGGCCTCTCGGGCCACCTGGGAACTGCGTGCCTTGAGGGTCTGAGGCCTAGAAGCTTCGGGGGCCTGGTCCCCTGGTGCTGCACACCAGGCCTGGGCACTGGAGGCAGCAGGTGCCTTCCTGTGGGGACAGAGCCCACAGCTGGGCTTGGAGGCTGTATGCAAACGAGGAGGAGATGCGGTAACCAAATGGGCCATCGGCGCGGGGGCGGGCGGCGCGCCTGCTCAGCTCGGGTGCCTGGGGACCTGTGTCCCCCACCCCCCAGCGCCGGCAGGGCCACTCTAGCCCAGAGAAGCTGGGGGGGCCAGTGGTGCCCCGGGGTGGGGTGAGGTTGGGTGGGGCCCGGCAGACATTTGCCGGAAGTTGTCTAGGGATCTGGCTTTTGCCTGTCCCCACTGCCCTGTGGGGAGGGCCCAGGCCGCAGGGCACCCTTGGGACACCATCCCTCACGGCGCCGCAGCTGCACACCTGCATGCGCGCACGCACAGCTGCAGCCCTGGCTCGCTGGCCCGCGTAGCCCCCAGGCTGTTCTCCCAGGCCAGTCCCTCAGTCACCAGCCATGGCGGCACCGCACTGCGCCCCGAGCCCTGCCGGGTGGGGGGCAGAGCTAGACGGGGCAGCAATGGCCTCGGAGGGGCTCGACCCCACTACGCAGTTCTGGCCTTCGGGTGGTGGCCAAGAAGACCCTGCCCAACACACAGCCTTTCCATCCAGGCCACTCCGGGCACAGAGCAGCCCCTCCACCGGCCGCGGCCCAGGCAGAGCTTCCTTCTCCTCACGGGCCGTGTGCTGGGGACTCTGACTCAGTTTCTCACCTACAACATCGGGGTAACAACGTGGGCCTCGACAGAGGCAGGTAGGACCCCCAACACTGGCTACTGGGGCAGGTAGGACCCCCAACACTGGACATGCCTCACGTCCCCCTGGCTGGCACTGCCTTGACAAGGGCCTGGCACCCCCGGCACCCCCGCCCTCGAGCGCAGTAGCCGGTTCTGTAAGTGAGGTTTATTTCGGAAAAGCCACCACCCGTATTACAGCTCCTAAGGGGCCTTGAAGGCTCGCACTTACGAACGCCTGCTGCAGGGCGGGTGCTAGCCCCTTGGCACCCAGGGGCCTGGACTCACACGGAAGAGGCTGCGGGACAGGACAGGCGCCCAAGTTTGGGCGACGGCTGGACCAGTGTGGCCACGTGCCCGCCCGTCACTGGGGCAAAGCGGTCCAGGCCCCTCCCTCGTGCGATGCCACTCCAGGTCCCCTGAGCTCCCTGGGGTCAGAGCAGCGAGGGGCAGGGGGAAGGCACGCAGCATCTTGCTGGACCCCGGGGAGGGAGAGGCCGGGCCTGGCCCAGGGGAGCGCTGGGCTCCTGGGGGCTCTCAGGTGGTTCTGTGCAGACTCGAGGCTGCAGGAGGCAGCTGAAATGTGCAGGGCTGTGGAGGTAGGGCAGGCCTTTCCTTGGGGCTTCGGGTGCCACGGTCAGAGCCACGGACACGTGGGTCCCTGGCTGAGGAGGCAGGGCAGGGAAAAGCCTGCAGTGCTGCCCGCTGCCCGGGGGTGCACCGCCCTAGGGACAGTCAGCTGTACGGAGGGGCCCACGGCAGCTCAGGTGGGCAGATGCTGCATCCTGGGCCCAGTCACCCCCCTCATCTCAGACCTGACCCCCAGGGAGGGGCAGCTTGTGCACGGATGCCCCGCTGCCTTTGCACTGCACCCACCAGGCTCGACCGGGCACGCGTGCGACGTGGCCGAGGGTAAAGATAAGATGCCCGGTGGGGGAGGGGCCAGGCACGGCATAGACGGCCAGGGCCTCCGCCAGAGGCCCGGTCTGAGGGGCTCCTGACAAGCTCAGTTCACAGGGGGCCCCAGAGAGTTCCGTGGTGGGACTGCTGGGTCCTGGCTGCCCCGCCCAGCTCTGGATTAGGGGACACCCACCCCGCTGGGCCCCCAGCCCCTAGGGCAGGTCCAGCAGGGCGTGCTCGGCGTAGAGGTTCTGGGAGACGCCGTAGACACGCTCGATGAAGGGAAGCGCCTCGCCCAGCATCTCCACAGCCTGCTCGGGGGACCCCACGTTCATGGCCTCCAGGAAGGCCTTGCGTGTGGGCAGCGCGCAGAAGGCCACGGTAACGGCCCGCCGGATGATCCAGGGGTGGTAGGCGGCGAGCGAGGCGTTGTAGGAGTCAGTGCAGAGCGCGGCGGTGCGCGCGTCCTCCGGGCTGGTGCGGATGCCTTCCAGGAAGAGCTGCAGCCAGCGCAGGGCCCGGTGCAGCCGAAGCACCGTCCGGCAGCCTGAGTCGGGGTGGCGGGAGCGCCGCTCCAGGTCCACCAGCTGGTTGCCCACCTCATAGGCCACCATGGACTGCAGGCTGCTGTAGTGCTCCCGCTGGGCACCGCTGCACAGCTGCTCCATGATCTGCAGCTTCGCCACCACGTCCTTGGAGATGAACGAGAAGACGGCGCCCAGGCTATTCAGGAACCTGTGCCGGGGAAGCGGGGGCTCAGCCTGGGGTGCGGGGCAGGCCGCCCCGCCTCCGGGGCGACGGGCGAGAAGAGCCGACCAGCCAGCGCAGGAAGGCGCCAAAAGCGCCACCGAGGCCCAGGCAGCACACGAGGGACCAAGGGCCGGGACAGCCCCCACTCTGGCCAGGCCTCGGCAGGGCAGCGGCCCCAGGCACGCACCTGACCAGGCCCCTCCAGCTGGCGAGGTAGTGGTCCAGGAGAACCTCTTCTTTCTCGTTGAGACACTGCTTGAAACTGACCAGGACAACTTTCAGATTGAACTCTAAGTCATCCATCTTCAACAGGAGCTGAAACAGACGGGGGTCAGGCTGGGGGCTGTCCCCCTGGAGCCAGCTCGCTCTTTGGGTCATGATTTCTGGGGAGCGGGGGCAGCGACAGTCAGCAAGAGACAGCTGCGACCCTGCTGCTGGGCACTGAGAGCTCACGGTGAGCCCCGGCCCCAGGCCAGCCCTAGGCCCACCTTGCTCCGCTAGGGCTGCACGCGCACAGGCTCACCGCGCCCTGCTTGCCCTTCGCCAGTCACTCGGCCCACCGCGCAGCACGGCCGCTCCTGTCGCTCAGCCGCGTCAAACCACTGCCGTACCTCACGTGCGAGAGGCCCCTCTGTGCTCAGGTTGTTGGCTTTTTTCTTTTCCTTTTTCAGCCACACCCACAGCAAATGGAAGCTTCTGGCCCAGGGACTGAATCCAAGCACGCACCTGTGGCCTACGCCACAGCTGCAGCAACGTCGGATCCTTGACCCACTCCACTGGGCTAAGGATCGAACCGGCATCGCCCCGGAGGCAAGTCGCATCATTAACGCACTGCGCGACAGCGGGGATTCCTGCCCAGGCTTTCTTCCTTACTTGTTTATAGTCTCGCTCTTGCCCTCTCTTTCCTTCGCCCTTCCTCCCCCATTTGTGCGTTCTTACTAGTTGGAGAAGTATCTGCTGAGTCCCCACTCGGCGCCAGGCTCACATTCAGGTGCTCTGTGAGTGAAACCATGAGCCTGGCCCCACTGAGGAAACATCCCAGTGGCAGGGCTATGTTTGTGTTGGGTAACAACAGACAGGAAGTTCCAACGTGATGGGTAAAAGGAGAAGCACCGCGGAGACAGACTGCGGGCCAGGTGGAGGGCCGCTCCCTTCCCTGCTCGAAGCTGCATATCCCAAAGGCAGAGCAGAGGCTGCGGGGTCAGCGTCTGTCGGCGTCTGGACAGATACCAGCCTTTCCCCTGCGGTAACTGCATGCGTCCCGCACAGGAGGCGGCTGCACGAAAGGTCTTTCTGCACTCTCGAGGCTGCCCTAGGCCCTGCCCCAGCCCCAGAGAATCCAGACGGGCCCCAGGCTAGAGTCCCGCTCTGGATTCTGCTGGCATTCATAAAGTCACTCCAGGAGTTTCCGCTGTGGCTCAGTGGAAATGAATCCGGCTGGAACCATGAAGGCACGGGTTTGATCCTTAGCCTCGCTCAGTGGGTTAAGGATTCAGTGTTGCGGTGAGCTGTGGTACAGGATGCAGACGTGGCTTGGACCCTGCATTGCTGTAGCGTAGGCCAGTGGCTATCACTCCAATTTGACACCTAGCCCGGGAACTTCCATGTGCCACAGGTACGGCTCTAAAAAACAACAAACGAACACACAGTCACTCCACAAACAGCCCAGCGCCCACGCGTTAGCGGATGCCATTGGGCAGCCTGTGCCATGCATCCCTGTGGCGCGGCTCTGATAGGCCCTGGGACCCAGCTGTATCTCACGTCAAGTCCAGGACAAGCTCTCACCCCTTTGGGCCCGGGGGTTCCTGGACCCTTGGTGCTGGGAGCTCTGGGAGCCAGGCATGGGAGGGCAGCCATCTAAGCTGTGGGGAGAGCCCAGCCAGGCGAGCACACCTGGATGACTCGGCAGGTTACAGACTGTCCTAAGACCAGCTCTTCATCTTCGGGGAAAATGGGCCCTGCCCTGCCCAGCGCCTGGGCTGCTGGGAGCATCTGATGGGGCCCAGTGGGTGCTGAGGCCCTGCAGGCCCCACAGGTTTGGCTGCATGCCTGACGCCGGGCACAGTGCTCGGAGGTGAGCTCACCCTGTGTTCAGGTGTGGGTGACAGCTGTGCCTGGCCTCAGGAAGAGGACACTCCAGAGACTTCCCGAACACCCCTCCCCTCTCCCAGGGCTTTGGTTTTCTGTCCATGGAGCACATGGGCCTCTGAGGCTCTCTGGGCTCCCTTCCTGGTCACCAGACATCCTGTGGGCCTGGCCTTCCTGCCCAGAACCCGAGCCAGCAGCTAACAGGAGGTGCCAGGAGACTTTCAGAACAACAGGAAGGGCAGTGGCCATGCAGCCGGGACGGGCAGCATGCCAACTCGGGAAGGTGATGCAGGGCACGGTCAAGGCTCCCCCAGGGGTAACCCAGGCCCCAAGGTCAGGGTTTATCCTGAGGCCGGCTTGAGCACCGGAGCCCTGTGGCTGACAGCAAGCTGAAGGTCCCCAGGAAAATGCGGCAGCCCTCCAACACCTCAGGTCCAGCGGGTGTGAGCCAGGCCTTGTCCAGGAAGTCCTGCAAATCTTGCCTGGGAAGGAGGCTCCAGGTGACGCTGGGCTGGGACGCGAGATCCCCGACCAGGTGGGATCCCCGCCCGGGCAGGTCCTGCTCCCGCTGAGGCCCAGGGATAGGACAGGGCCCCACGTCCGGGCCGGCGCGGGAAGTGGCGGGGGGGGGGCGGTCCTCGGCCGCCCTCTCCCGCCGTCCCGCGCCCGCCTCCCGGCAAGGTCCAGGCCCACCCGCCGAGTTCGGTTGGGCTGGGTTCCCCGCCGCCGACCGCAGCCCGTCGCTCCCCGCTCACCTGCGCCGCCGCCGCTCACCTGCGCCGCAGCGGCCGCCGGAGAACCCGCCGCCCCGCCCCCGGCCCCCGCCCCGCCCCGCCGCCCAGGATTGGCTGCCAGCCGCCCAATCAGAAGTCCCAACGCGCCCGCCGCGTTTCCGTAGGGCGCACCGGAAGCGGGCGCGGTTGAGGTTGCGTCTGCGCAGTGTGCCGCCGCGGGTCCGCGCGCGTGGCCGCAGCAGGGGCTCGGCGCCGGGTCTGGCCGGGCGGCGGTGGTCCTGACGGATCGCGGGGCGCATCGCTCAGGATGCCCGAGATCAGGGTCACGCCCCTGGGTGAGTGCGGCGCGGCAAGAGCGGGCGAGGAGCCTTGGCGGGCCGGGGACCCCCGCTGTCTCGCCGCACCGGTGTCGGTGCGTCAGGGTGCTTTCGCCGCTGTCTCTGCTTCCTCACCACTCGCTGCCCTTCCACCTCTTCCGTCTGTCTTGCGTTCTCTTTCCTGCAGCCTCCGTTTACCCATCTGCAGTCCACCCGCCCGCCCTTGTTTCACTTGGCCGCTGCAACGTTAAAATAACTTTGCTTTTTGCAAAAGATGTAAGTGCACAATTTAAAGGCCCAAACGGTACCGAACAGTGTGAAGGAGGAAAGATCACTCAGAATCGCATGTCCTAGAAACAACTGGGCTTATCGTTTTGGTGGCCAACTCTCCAGCTGCCACTGGGTAGTCTCCCTGCGCGCCTGTGGGGTCTGTTCTGGAAGCTGCCGCCTTCTCCAGGGTGTGTGCTGGGCCCGTCTTCCACACGGACGTCCCCCGAGCTCCACATCCTTTCTTCTGTGGTGAGCTCTCCCTCAGAATAGCCCACCCAGCCCCCAGTGTGGACACTGAGCTATTGGCAGTTGCAGTGAACCCCCTTGCCTCTAGCCTGCTGGGTCAGAGCACACCTCTCACACAGCCATAGGTGTCCTCACCCGCATGGCCTCTCCTAGCTGTTGGCTCAGGGTCCCCTCTGGCTGCTTCAGCCCCGTGCCCTCCCTGCCGCGGGTTCCTCTCCAGGGACCCCTGCGGGATTCTCCTTTCCGCCTGACTGTTTTCCATGTGTGACCTCTTCTCACTGCTTGTTCCTGAGCAGTCCCTATCTTTTTGCTGCTTTTTTTTAACCCCGGATCTGCACCTTGACGTGCCCTCCGCGTCACTTAGCCTCAGCATCGTCAGAGCAGAACTGCTTTGTGGTTTCTGCCTCGTGGGGTCCCTGGTCACTGGGCCAGGTACAGAGTCCTCCCGGATCTCTCCTACCACAGGGCCTTTGCATAGCTGCCCTCCCACCCCACTGGCCCTCTCCACACTGCTCGGAATTCGTCTTCCCGGGGAGTTCCTGCCCCCTTCCCTGCCTTCCTGCTCCCTGAGGCGCCCATCTCCCCTGGTGCACTTATCTAGGTGGTCGCCCTGAAACCTAAGCTCCCCGCGGGCACAGTGTCTCCTTTGTCCCCCACCCCCCCACCCTCCTGTGCACCCTAAGCTCTGTTCCCCAACTCTCGCCTGCCCAGTTCAGGCCACTTTCTCTGCTTCCTGGGATTGTTGGTCCTGTTGGGAGCAGGCAGCCCATGCCCAAGGGAGAGCTCTGGGAGCCAGAAAACTCCCCCTTGCCTCACACTTAGGAGTCACGTGCCCATGGGCTGATCCCGTGGCTT
Organism: Catagonus wagneri; assembly: GCA_004024745.2. Taxonomy (NCBI): domain Eukaryota; kingdom Metazoa; phylum Chordata; class Mammalia; order Artiodactyla; family Tayassuidae; genus Catagonus; species Catagonus wagneri. The sequence continues at coordinate 102,016 of PVHT020000098.1, read as the reverse complement.
CACACCCTTGTCTGTAGGGGGGGGGCTTCGCCTCCCATAAATACTGCAGTGCCTTGGAGCTGGGCATGGCTTGGAGCTGGAGGCGCAGCAGGAAGCAGACAGCTGAGGCCCTGCCCCAGGGGCTCAGGGTGGGGGCAGGAGCAGGCCTGTGGGAGATGTGAGGCCACTGCCTGTGGCTGGGCTGCCGAGGCACACAGGCCAAGCTCGTGGCTGCCATCGCCTTCTCTCGTTGTGGGTGACTGAAGCTTTTTGAGCACCAGCCCGTGGCCTGCTCTGGGCTGTGGCCTGGTCACTCTGGTGAACAGAAGGTTCAGGTGGCTGCAGAAGGAGGCTTGTTAGATTCAAGATGAAAAGCAGGTCATTTGCTATCATCAGGCCTTGCAAGACTGTGTCCCCTTCCTTCTGGGCTTCCAGAACTCGGAGGAGGTGACAGATGGCCGTAGCAGGGGGCTGGGGTCGGAGTGTCTCAGTAGGGCTTGGAGATCCGGAGCGTGAATGGAGCTCAGGTTAAGGTCTGGGCCAGGGGTACCCCGAGAGGGCACAGCATGGGACCTCTGTCATTGCTGGACACCGGGGCCACGTTTCCCTGTGGCTGGGCTAAAGGCACATGGCGTCCCTCTGCAGTGGCACCAGCAGGAGGTGCTGGCGCTCAGCTCAGATGTGGCCCCGGCTGGCCTGTGTTGAGTGCTGGCTCCGAGGATGTGGGTGTCCACCGCGGGTGGGTTGCCGCCTCAGGAGGTGAGTGAGGAGTTCCCGTCGTGGCTCAGTGGTTAACGAATCCGAGGTTGCGGGTTCGATCCCTGGCCTCACCCAGTGGGTTAGGATCCGGCGTTGCCGGGAGCTGTGGTGTAGGTCGGGTGCTGCAGCTCCGAATCCACCCTTGCCCTGGGAACTTCCATATGCTGTGGGTGTGGCCCTAAAAAATAAGTAAATAAACAAAGAGGTGAGTGGCAGGGCCTGAGACTGGAGGCGCAGCGCGGAGGGCCTGGGGGGCCTTGGTGCCTTGCCCGCCCCACCCCCGCCCGTGTGTCTCCCTTGCCCTCGTGCGGAGGTGGTGTCCTCTCATGTCGTCCGCACAGCAGTCACAGAGGGCGGCCCTGAGCCCTCGAGGTGGGGGGCGCTGGGACGGGCAGCGGGGCCGTCCTTCGGGTGCAGGGCTGAGGGTGGGCCTGACCGCAGCTTCCACCGTCCCCTGTCCAGGCGCTGGCCAGGACGTGGGCCGAAGCTGCATCCTGGTCTCCATCGGGGGCAAGAACGTCATGCTGGACTGTGGGATGCACATGGGCTTCAGCGACGACGTGAGTCCCGAGGCGCCGGGCAGCCGCTCCCGGGCACCGCCGGTGGGACCGGGCCCGGAGTCTCAGGCCCTGAGCCCCTGGGTGGGGGCTGTCTGGGCGGGTGGGCGTCAGCCAGTGGCTCGGAGGTCACTGCGTGGGGTGGGGGGCTGCGGGAGGGCTCAGGGCCTCAGGCAGGCTCGGTGCCCCTCGGCCCCAGGCCCGGCCCCGCACGCTGGGTGTGGCTGTGGAAGCCCCAGGCCTGGGGGGGGGGGGCATCGGGGGGGGGGTGTCTGACCCCACCCCCGCCCTTGGGCCCAAGCCCGGCCCTGCGCACTGGGTGGCTGTGGAAGCCCCAGGCCTGGGGGGGTGTCTGGGGGGGAGTCTGACCCCGCCCCCGCCCCCACCGCAGAGGCGCTTCCCCGACTTCTCCTACATCACCCGCCACGGCCGGCTGACCGACTTCCTGGACTGCGTGATCATCAGGTGGGCTCCGGG